>MCJB01036902.1:65250-73158 GCA_002018475.1 Nicotiana obtusifolia
ATGGCTATCTCCAACCTTTCTCAAATACTGCTTTACCCTATGATCACTGACTGAGAATACTTCATTGTTTTTGTTCTTCAAGTCCAATGCACCAAAAGGTGTCACACCCACAATTTCAAAAGGACCACTCCATTTAGAGTTTAACTTCCTAGGAAACATCCTCAATCTTTAGTTGAACAATAATACAAGATCGCCCACCTTGAACTCTTTTTTCCAAATGTATTTGTCATGAAGATATTTCATCTTTTCTTTGTACAAGGATGAACTTGTGTAGGAATGGTACCGGAACTCATCCAATTCATTCAAATGTGCAACCCTGAATTTAGAGGCTACATCCCAATCAAGATTCAACTTCTTTAGAGCCCACATGGCCTTGTGCTCAAGTTCCACCGGAAGGTGACATGCTTTCCCGAACACCAACCGGTATGGTGACATTTCGATAGGTGTTTTGTAAGCCGTCCGATAAGCCGATAATGCATCATCAAGCTTCTTGGACTAATCCGTCCGGTTAGCATTCACTATTTTGGACAAAATACTCTTTATCTCCTAGTTGAAAACTTCCACTTGACCGCTAGCTTGTGGATGATAGGGAGTCGTGACTTTATGAACAACACCATACTTGCTAAGTAAAGTTTTGAAAGCCTTGTTGCAAAAATGTGATCCCCCATTGCTTATAATTGCCCGCGGAATACCAAACCTTGTGAAAATATTCTTCCTCAAGAACGCCACCACACTTCTCGCCTTATTGTTGGGTAGAGTGACGACCTCAACCCATTTGGACACATAATCCACCATGACCATGATTTAGGTGTTTCCACAAGAACTCACAAAAGGACCCATGAAGTCAATACCCTACACATCAAAAATATCAATCTCCTTTGAGCTTCTTCCTTTGGTTTGAAGAGAACTCATCCGGGATGATTCCACACACAAGGAACTTCGCTAGATCCGCGAACCCTGGCACCTCTTTCATTTAAATATCCAAGATTTGCTCATCGTGAAAGGAGTCATTGATTTTAGGGCCATCATGCGGCCTCCCCTCCTCCTCCAAACGGGACAAGTGGTCCGCCACTTGGTTTTCACTTCCTTTCCAATCTTGGATGTCAATATCAAACTCTTGCAACAAAAGCACCCATCTCATCAACCGAGCTTTGGAGTCCTTATTACTCATAAGATAACGAAGCGCCGCATGATCCTTGTGGACAATGACCTTTGCACCCATCAAGTACGAGCGGAACTTCTTAATTGCAAACACAATGACAAGGAGCTTTTTCTCCGTAATAGTGTAGTTGACTTAGGCACTGTTAATGGTCTTTCTAGCATTGTAGACCGGATGAAAAATCTTGTTGATGCATTGCCCCAAAACAGCCCCAACTGCTACGTCACTTGCATCACACATGAGTTCAAAAGGGACACTCCAATTTGGAGCGATGATGATGGAAGTAGTTTTCAACTTGAACTTCAACAATTCAAAAGCTCTCATGCAATCATCATTGAAGTTGAACTTTGCATCTTTCTCAAGAAGCTTGCACAACGGATTCACCACCTTAGAGAAATCTTTGATGAAGCGCCGGTAGAAACCCGCGTGGCCTGAAAAACTCCGCACACCCTTTACCGAAGTTGGAGGTGGAAGTTTAGAAATCACCTCAATCTTTGCCTTTTCAACTTCAATTCCATTCTTTGAGATTTTGTGGCCAAGGACAATGCCTTCCTCAGCCATGAAATGAAACTTCTCCCAATTGAGCACCAAATTTGTTTGTTCACTTCTTGCCAACACTTTATCCAAATTTGCAAGACAATCATCAAAAGAATCTTCAACCAGCGAGAAGTCGTCCACGAAAACTTCAAGGTAGTCCTCCACCATGTCCGTGAAAGTAGCCATCATACACCTTTGAAAAGTCGCCGGTGCATTGCACAAACCAAATGGCATCCGCTTGAAGGCGAAAGTACCATTGGGACATGTAAAAGTTGTTTTCTCTTGATCCTCCGAGAAATAAGAATTTGGTTATAGCCCGAATACCCATCAAGAAAGCAATAGAAAGCACCGCCGGCCAATCTATCAAGCATTTGATCTAAGAAAGGAAGTGGAAAATGATCCTTGCTTATGACTTTGTTGAGCTTACGATAGTCCATACACACTCTACAACCGGTCACCATTCTTGTAGGAATCAGCTCATTCTTGTCATTGGTGACCACTATCATGCCTCCCTTCTTCGAGACACATTGAACTGGAGAAGTCAATGAACTATCAAAGATGGGGTAGACAACCCCGACATCCAACCACTTGACAATCTCCTTCTTGACAACTTCTTGCATAGCCTCACTGAGTCTCCTTTGATGTTCAATAGATGGTTTGGCGCCTTCCTCCAAGTTGATCTTATGCATGCAAAATGCGGGGCTTTTCCCCTGAATATCGACCAAAGTCCACCCAATAGCCTTCTTCCTCTTTTGTAGCACCGCCAAAGTAGATTCTACCTACACGTTAGTCAAACAAGGGAAAAGAATAACCAGTAAAGTAGAACAAGCACCAAGAAATTCATACTGAAGATGTTGAGGCAATGGTTTCAAATCCAAGGTTGGAGGCTCTTCAATAGAACACTTTGTAGGAGGAGTTGTCCTATTTTCAAGATCTAAGGACAATTTCCCCCATTTCTTGCAAGGAGTTCACACATTCCATGAAGTCATCGATCTCGTCATCATCAAAGTTGAGCAAGACGACCTCCAACATATCACCCACATTGATCATATCACTTGTATCATCAACAATAACGTCGGTCACCAAATTCACAAAAGAGCACACCACATTGCTATTAGGTTGCTACATTGACTTACACACATGGAAAACCACTTTATCATTACCAACTCGGAAGGTAAGTTCTCCGGCTTTAACATCACAAAGAGCCTTCCCGTAGCAAGGAAAGGTCTTCCAAGAATACTCGGCACCTCATAATCAATTTCACAATCTAGAATGACAAAATTCGCCGGAAGAATGAATTTATCAACACGAACCAAGACATCTTCAATCACTCCCAAAGGTCTCTTCATAGTACGATCAGCCGTTTGCAATCTCATACATGTGGGTCTTGGTTGTCCAATTCCCAAGGTCTTACAAACCAAATAGGGCATCAAATTGATACTTGCCCCAAGATCACAAAGAGCTTTGGCAAACTCAGCACTTTCAATTGTACAAGGAATCGTGAAAGCACCGGGATCCTCCAACTTAGGAGCCATTGAATGCACAATTGCACTCACTTGGTGAATGATTTTGATGGCTTCAAAATTCATTGACCGCTTCTTTGTCACGATATCGTTCATAAACTTTGCATAGCCGGACATTTTTTCCAACACTTCACCTAATGGAACATTGATTGAGAGACTCTTCATCATTTGAATGAACTTCTTCAATTGATTCTCACCATTTTGCTTGGTAAGTCTTTGAGGGTATGAAGGTTGAAGTTTAGGCAATGGTTCCTTAGCCTTTTGCACTACTGGCTCCGGTATGTCAATAATGTGATCCCTAGACAGGTTCGCCTCCTCTTGATTCTCTTCCATACTATCATCAATATCAATCTGAACTTCATCAATTGATTGCACCACATTGTTCGGGACCTCTTCTTCTTGTACCACTTGCTCATCATCCACAAGTTGCCTTTGACTTGAGGTGGGTGCATTCCCACCTGTTCCACTTCTTGTAATAACGGCCATGGTATGCCCCGTGTTGTTTCTGCTCTTTGGGTTTACTACCGTGTCACTTAGTAGTGCCCCCTTAGGACAAGAATTTAGAGCTTGAGAGATTGTACCCACTTGCACTTCTAAGTTGCTGATCGATGTGTTGTGTGAGGCAAGTTGCGCATCCGAATCGGCATTCTTTTCCATCATTTGCTTGAACATATTCTCAATACGCCGCATTTCATTGTTTGAAGAAGTTGGACCATGGGAAGAATAAGGAGGCGGGCTGCTTGGTTGTTGATACATCGGGGGCCTTTGGAAACCCGACCCTCGGTTGCCTTGATTATTGTTCCATCTGCCTTGATTGTTACCCCCCTCCCAATTTCCTTGATTATTGCCACTCTAATTTCCTTGATAGTTGTTTGTATGCCAATTTCCTTGATTGTTGCCACCATTCCAATTTCCTTGGTTGTTAGAATTCCAATTGCCTTGATTTTTTTGAGGTCGCCATTCCAACTTTGGACTGCCTTGATCTTCCTGTCCAACTTAATACCCTCACCTGATACAACATGTCCCAAGAATGCCACCGAATCTAACCAAAACTCGCACTTGGAGAACTTAGCATAGAGCTTCTGTTCCCGCAAGGTCTAACGCACAGCTCTCAAATGCTGCTCGTGCTCCTCCATACTACGTGAGTAGATCAATATGTCATCAATGAATGCAATGACAAATGAGTCAAGATATGGCCTGAAAACTCGGTTCATCAAATCCATTAACGCCGCTAGGGCGTTGATCAAGCCGAAAGACATCACTAGAAACTCATAGTGGCCATATCTAGTCCGAAAAGTCGTCTTTGGAACACCCGAAGCATGAATCTTCAACTGATGATACCCAAATCTCAAGTCGATCTTAGAGAACACCTTGTCACCCTGCAACTGGTCAAACAAACCATCAATATGTGGCAACGGGTACTTGTTTTTAATGGTAACTTTATTCAATTGGCGATAATCAATGCACATCCACATACTCCCATCTTTTCTTCCACAAATAATACCGGTGCACCCCAAGGCGACACACTCGGACTGAATAACCCCTTAGCTAGCAACTCCTCAAGTTGTTCCTTCAACTCTTTCAACTCTTTCGGAGCCATGCGGTACGGTGGAATAGAGATAGGCTGGTTACATGGCGTCAAATCAATAGTGAAATTGATATCATGATCTTGTGGCATGCCTGGAATTAGAAAGAAACATATTGGAGAACTCCCGCACCACGGGCACTGAATCAATCGTGGGAGTCTCTTCAGCAATATCCCGAACATGAGCCAGATAAGCCAAACAACCCTTATCAACCATATGTCCTTCAGTAAAGATATAACCTGAGTAGATGAACGGGGCATCGCCAATGTCACAGTCTTGTCATGCAATCAAGGATGGCATGATACAAAGACAACCAGTCCATGCCTAGGATGACCTCAAAGTCAGTTATGTCGAGCAATAGAAGATCCGCTCTGGTCTCATAACCATAGAGAGTCACAATACAGGACCAGTCAACCCGATCCATTACAACAGAATCGCCCACTTGCGTGGACACATATACGGGAGCACCCAAGGACTCACGAGAGACATCCAGATAATGAGAAAATAGAGAAGAAACATATGAATATGTAGACCCTAGATCAAATCACTGAAGCATCCCTACCGCAGACAGAAATAATACTTGTGATCACGGCATTTGAGGCTACACTATGTGGTCTGACTGAAAAGCATAAAACCTAGTTAGAGAGCCACTCGACTAGCCTCTACCTCTAGGGCGACCCTTACCTATCTGTCCTCTGCCTCTGATAGGCCGGACAAACGATGCATCAGCTGGTGTGGTGATCATGGGTTGATGGCCCTACTGTACTACCTTGCCCCGAATTCTGGGGCAATATCTCCTCATGTGACCAAGCTCCCCGCACTCGTAGCAACCTCTCATTGCGGAAGATGACTGACCCTGAGTCTGACCCTGGGGACCTGAATACCCCCAGAAGAAATCATAATAGCCGGTGGATGGTAGGAGCTCTCAGGAATGGCACTGAAATAGGGCCGCACTGGTGCACCCCGAGAAGGCGGTGGTGTTGAATAAGTGGGTCTGTTGGACTAACCCCTCACGAACTGACCTCTGCCCCCAGTCGTGGCGCCACTGAATCCTCCAAAATGCCGAGGCATCTTCTCCCGTATCGTATACAATCGGTCGTGGTTGTAGATGCCCTCAATTCGCTGAGCTATTTCCACAACCTGCTCGTAAGGATCCCCATCTCCACCTCTCGGACCGTGGTAACCTGAATACCATAATGCAAGCCCGCAATAAACCTCTACACTCTCTCTGCATCGGTGGGGAGTATCATAAGTGCATGACGGGACAACTCAGAGAACCTCGTCTTATAATCAGTTACAGACATCTGACCCTGCTTGAGCTGCTCGAACTGACGCCATATCTCTTTCCTCTAAGAGGGTGGAATATATCTCCCAAGAAAGAGACGTGTGAACTGATCCCAAGTCAAGGGAGGCGAATCCGCTGGTTTGCTAAGAAGATAGGACTATCACTATCTACGGGCCCTGCCCTCCAACTGAAATGTGGTGAAGTCCACCTAGTTGGACTCCAATATTGGTTGTGCAGCTTGTCTCTGCAACGGTCATTAAAATCCTGGGGGTCCTCATATCGCTCACCGCTAAAGGCATGAGGATGCAACCTAGTCCATCTATCCAACAGTTTATGCGGCTCGACGGTCACATCTGGTCTAGGCTCTGGTACAGCCGCTGCAACTGGCTGAGCCCCACCCACAGATAGTGCACCTGAGGTCTAATATACGACAACAGTGTGCCCTGAAGCCTGAGCGGTAGGGGTATGTGCTCCCCCTCCCGCCTGAGATATGGCTGGGTTTGCTGGAAATAAACCAGCCTGCATCATACAGTCCATGAACTGCACTATACGACCCATGACCTCCTGAAATTCCGGCGCGGACATGAAATCAGCCGGTGTCGGCTCAGCTGCAAGCACCTCACCCAACTCCTCAATGACAGGATCCTCCATTGGATCCGCTGGTGATATAACAAGAGCAACTCTAGGATGACCTCATCCTCTAGCAAGAGCTGGAGCCCTCCCTCGGCCTCTAGCAATAGGGGGAGCAGCTCCTCCACCACCGGGTACATCTGCCGCACAAAAAGAGATGAAGAAAGAAAAGTTTTCTAACACCCTATAGCTTCTCGAAGATAAGTACGGACGTCTCCGCACCCATCCACAAGACTCTATTAAGTCCGCTCATGGCTTGTGAGACCTATATGAACCTAGTGCTCTGATATCAAGCTGTCACGACCCAATTTCCACTATCGACCATGATGGTACCCAGCGTCGCCGCTAGGCAAGCCAACGGTGAACTACCCATTTAATTGCTCATTTTAGTATTTTTGAAGTCTTTGATTTTTATTTAGTAAGAAAACAAATAGTAAGTGAATGTAGCAATGTAAAGCATAAACTAAACGTGAAAGTAAGGTAGTGGATTAAATAATCAAAAACCATGAGTGTCTACTAGAATTTAATAAATCTAGTATCACAAGTGCATGAGCATCTAGTAGAATATACAAAACTCCCTAAACCTACTGTCTGAAAAAGAATAGACAGAGATGATAAACATAACAAGAGAAGGCTCCGGGTGCTGCAGAATGGAGCATGAGAAGCTGCTCACCACTAGGCCTCCGGGTAATGGATGCGCGCCTGGACGAACTCCAGATGTACCTGCCTCAGAAACTACACAATATGTGCAGAAGTGTAGCGTGAGTACGTAAAAAATGTGTACCCAGTAAGTATCCAGTATAACCTCGAAGAAGTAGTGACGAGGGGTCGACATTGACACTTACTAGTGGTTAATATACACAATGTACAAGAATTATAAATAGGCATGAAATACAACAACAACAATAGTAGAATAAGTTAAATGATTCTTTAACAAAATAATAAATTAAAGTCTACAAATATCACATACTAATCTCAACAAGTGAAGACTAACATGTATTTGCAAATTCTCAAGTCATAAAGGATATATCAAGTATAATCGGACTCCTAGCGACAACACGCACGAGTTATGCCGAGGTCGTACGGCCCGATTCATAAATATCGTGTATATACACTACCGAGGTCGTATGGACCGATCCATGGATGCATCCCATAATATATATATATATATATATATATATATATATA
>MCJB01036902.1:73394-92213 GCA_002018475.1 Nicotiana obtusifolia
TATATATATATATAAAAGTATTGCCGAGGCGTTCGGCCCGATTCACAGGAATAGCAAAATGCTATGGACTACGAATTATGTGTTTACAACTCCAAGGTAAGCCCATAGAAGAATATAGATTTCTACCAAAACATTCCACCAAATCTCTAAGTAATGAAGCTCGATCTAGCATAATCTTTAACTAAATTATACTTATTAATACAAGCAATTAAACTAGCAAGTGGAGTTCATATAGTCAAGGAATTGCATGATAAAGGCATATGTCTACCTGGACACATCATGAATTTTAGCTATGCACGGACTCTCGTCACTTAGATCGTACGTAGAGCCTACAATTATTAGCAAAACAATTTAAGTACCTATGGGGTTAATTTCCTCTTACAAGGTTAGGTAAGAGACTTACCTCGTTTTCAAGTCCACTTTTTGGTCCACAAATCACACTAAATGCCTCAAGTTGGAGCCGAACAATCCAATACTTCAATAGCTAGGTGAAAACCCCTCTCCAAGAAGCTCCAAATCCGGCCGAGAGAAATGAAAATGAAAGAAAATGGCTTAAGTCCCGATTTTATTAAAGTTACTGCTTAGATGAGCCTTCTTCACGATTGCGGAAGATGTCTTGCAACCGTGAAGGAAAAACTCCCAGGCCCAAGAAAAGTCTTCTTTGCGATCGTGAGAAGACTCTCACGAATGCGATACACTGAGCCGCCCTCTCATCGCGAACGCGGGCCTGTACTCAGGAACGCGAAAGGTAACTGGAGCTGCCCAAGCATAGGCCCAAGTCTTCTATGTGAACGCGACTAAGCTACCACGAACGCGAAGCCCAGCGGTTCCAGGCCTCCGCGAACACAGCCCTTCCTTCGCGAATGCTAAGAGTAAAACCACCTAGTCCCCAAATACTTCATTGCAAACTCGAGGGTCCTTCCACGTTCACGAAGAAGGAAACTAGAACCAGCACACAAGTAGTTTTGGACTTAGCTCCAGGCAGTTCGAAACGTACCCGAGCCCCCCGGGACCCTGTCCAAATGCACCAATAAGTCCATAAACACAATACAGACCCGCTCGAACCTCGAAACACATGAAAATAACGAAACTAAGAATCGCACCCCAAAACCCAATTGAATCAACTTATGAACTTCAAACTCTCAACTAGCTCCGAACGCGCCGAATCATACTTAGACTACTCGGAATGACACTAAATTTTGCGTACAAGTCATAAATCACCATACGAAATTATTTTCGGGTTCAAAATCCCAAATGGACCTCAATAAAACTAAAGTCTACTCCAAACCAAATTTAAAGAACTAGAAAATCTTCAATGAACCAACTTCGATATTAAGCGTTGAAACCTTCCCAGACCACCCGAAATTCGATATAGTCCAAAATCATCATACAAACATATTGGAACCATCAAATCCCCATTCCGAGGACATTTACTCGAAATGTTGACTCAAGTCCTACTTGGCTATATTAGGCCGCTATTAAGGAATTAAGTGTTCTGATTTCAACCCAAACCCTTCCAAACCCAAAGCAATAACCCCCGCAAGTCATAAAACAGTAAAAGCACATACTAGAAATATTAATTAGAGAAACAGGGACCTAGAAGGTAAAACGGCCGGTTGGGTCGTTACAGTCCCAAAATGGAGTTCTCTATTAGATTAATTTTTATGGAAGATGGAAAAAAGTGTCATATTCTTCTTATGCAAAAAGTTTAGATTCATTCTCTTTATGTAATGAGTATTCTTTATTGTATTTTTTTATTTTAAATTTCTGGTGGTTATCTTCATTATATTTTGCATTCTCTTCGTGAAAATTTGAGGATTTCTTTTTAATTCTTTTTACTGTTTATGTAATGTGTATTTCTATTTCTAATTTATTTTGCTATTTTTTCTGTTAATATGTAAGCTTTTTTACTCTGTGAATGGGCATTTTGCAATTATCATATTTCATGCACTCTGAGTTCATATAATGTACTAATAATAGAAACATCACGATAGCATTTATAGTATAGTTTATAGACAAGCGAATCGATTTGATCCCAAAATGATAAATGAATTAAATAAAATGCAAGACTTAGCGTTGGAATCGAGATAAATAGTAGATAGCTTGGTTTCGGGAGCAAGGCTTCTGTAGGCAGCAATAAGAATAACATTAGATAGAAAATAAAATATTATTTAGCTTGAGAATAGTATATAGCATAAGTTTGTCAAAGATTTCGTGTGTTACAATGGTTGTTAAAGCAAGTATTTATAGCTATGCCTAGGGAACAAGGTTATAGGATCAAGCCTCTCTTAAATATCAATAATGGGGATCATTGATGAATATGTAACTGCAGATCATGAATGCCAAAATTCTCTGTAACGGCTGCGTATTTAATATTGAGGAATATTCTTCATTGAATGTCAACTGGTGATAAGTATTCGTTTGCTCCTGTTGATAATGTTCCCTTCGAGATCTACTTGGTGCCAACCGAAGCTGTTGTCCTCGATCTTGATTTTCACTCGCTTCATCTTCTGTCTGTCCCCCCTCCCTCGTTCCCCGATTCCGCGTTTCACTTTGTTATTCGAGCAGCTAATATGAACCGATTTACCTATACACAAAGGTCATGTACTGTTCTGATTTTTCATTCAGTTTTATGATTATACTTAATTTTTATTCTATTACTCTCTTTGAAAATAGTATGATTACGTGAATTTGTGACTACTTATATGAATATAAAATTAGGATTTAATTATATGTATGAATATTAACCTTCAATGATTATTTATTTAGAGGTATATTTTTTCTTGGCTATTAGACATGTCTGATTGCTTATCCTTTTAAAGTTATTTTGGCACTGAACAGTTCAAGAAGCTCTCCAAATCCTATCCAAGAGGAATACAACACTGTAACAAGAAATACTTAAAGTAATAATAATAATAATAATAATAATAACAATAATAATAATAATAATAATAATAAAGTGATTAGGGATTTGCCTTTATATAGCATATTTGCATGAACAAATCTCATGTGTACACTATATTACTCCTAATCACCCCAATCTCTGATCCTAGCATAAAATTATATAAATTTGTTAATATTATGAGAAAAGATTCAATAACTTTGAGCCAACAATTAATAAAAAGATGCCTTTTCTTAATTTCATGTAAGGGCTGGTTCTTTTCCTACAAAATACACACAAACATACACATGTTTATATCTTAAAGTCCAAAATGATATCCACTTGCCCTGGCGTACAAAATAACAGAAAGTCAAGGACTATACATACATATAGTATTTATCTAATCCATAGATAATTAAAAAAAACCAGAAAGAATTATGTGCATAATACTCTATATCTTTTAAAGTATCCAAAATTATTAAAACATTAGAAGTGTATAGTTTGCTTCATGAAAAGCTTAATTCTCGATCTAATTATCAATGCAAGTAACATACAAGTCTAGCATCTTCTTGTTGAAGTGTGTTGCTGTTAATTTTTTTTCCTTTACCATATGTATTCCTCTTCTGTAACAAAGAAAAGGACGCATCACCTAAAAAAAAGTAGAACACTAAACGTAACATGTTTTCCCAAAGAGGACTGATGAGTAAATTTTATTAAAGTCACGCAGAATTCCCACCCTCGGGATTGTGATGGCGCCAAACATTTCACTTGTTAGGCAAGCCAACGTTAGATATAATTATTAACCATTTTTAAAAATTCAAATCAAATGAAAACCAATAAGTTAAATAGTATGAAATGGAGTAAATAAACTAATAAACAACGAAATCCACATACAATCCCCGAACTGGTGTCACGAATACACGAGCGTTTAGAGTACTACAAATAATAGTTTGAATAAAAACATAACTGTCTGAATCAAAATAAACAGCCAAGATGATATAGAAGGGGACTTTAGGGCTGCAAAAGCCGTGCAACTATACCTCAAGTCTCCGCTAGTAGTTAAATCCAGGCGATCTCACTGAATGTTGCTGGGATCAACTCTGGTATCTGCACAAGAAGTGCAGAGTATATTATGAGTACAACCAACCCCATGTATTATGTAAGTGCCAAGCCTAACCTCGACGAAGTAGTGACGGGGCTAAAGCGGGCCACATGCAATAACCTGTACGCAGTAATAATAATAATATCAGGGAAAGAAAAATAGGAATTGAAAGTATAGCAGTTAATCTATGCCAATGAACTCAAACCTCACCATCAGAAAGCACAAAATAGCAAACCTCGTGATCTCATATAAAAATGCTGAAACTAACACAACAACAACAACAACAACAAGTAAAACACACATAATCCGTTGTGGCGCGCAACCCGATCCCACCGTAACATCCTTTAACAATATCAAGAATAACGTAAACAATCCGTCGCGGTGCGCAACCCGATCCCACCATATCATCATTAATCAATATCATAGTCCTCCCTTATTCCACTATATCAATTTATTAGTATCAAGTATTACGTACACAAACTGTTGCGGCGCCCAACCCGATCCCACCATCTCATCATTTATCATTATCATAATCCTCCCTTATTCCACCGTTTCAATTTATTATATTTCAACTCTGGTTGCGGCTACACTCCGATCCACAAACAATTTCAATAAACGTAAACAATCTAATAACTCAATTTACAAGAATCTCTACAATCAAAGGGTATGAGAGCAAGGCAATAAAGGAACCACGTAATAATCAAAGGAATGTAACAAATATTACAAAGAAAAAACAACAGGACAAGTAAAGCATGTGACAATTAAGGTGTGTAAGTACAACAATTAAGGGAAGTAGCAAATAAGCATGGAGTCATGGAAGGGACGAACAATTCAATACAAGAATAATTAAATGATAAATAACAATTTACGGCATAAGAAGCAATTAAAGCATGTAGCAATTAAGGCATGGAATGAGATAATTCATGAAATAACAAGAAACATGGGAACAAATATCTTAACGGCGTAATATACACGTGTCACCTTGCATTTACGCCATTTTCTCACATAATACGCATAACACATAATCTAAATTTCCTAATTCCCCCAAGTCAAAGTTAAATCCAATACTTACCTCACTCCTCTATCAAATCAAAGCTCAACCGGAGTCATCTTCTAAAATTTGCCTCCACACTAATCGAATCTAACTAATTATAGTCCAAACAAATCAAAATAAGCTTTCGAAACTACTCACGAGTGAAAAAGATTCAATCTTTAATGATTTTTAAAAAAGCCAACAAAAGTCAACTCTGGGCCGCTCGGTCAAAACCTGAAATTTGGGCCAAAATCTGATTACCCATTCACCCCCGAGCCCGGTTATGTGATTAGTTTCGAAATCTAATCTCAATTTGAGGTCTAAATCTCAATTTCTCAAAATCTTCAATTTCTACCTAAATCTGTAATTTCTACCATGAAAAGCTTAGATTAAAGGTTAGAAATCAATGGATGTTGATGGAAATGGAAGGAAATAAGTTAAAGTCTACTAACCTATGAAGTTGAGAAGAAATTTCTCTTCAAAATCGCCTCTAGGCCGAGCTCAAACTTGAAAATGGTGAAAAATGGGTTAAATCACGATTTTTAGAAGTTTTAAAGACGGGGCGTTAGGTCTTCTTCGCGTTTGCGAAGGACCTAATGCGATGCGAAGCACTGCGGCCCAACTGGTGCTTGCGTTGACAAGATGTTCATCGCGTTCACGATGGCCTTTTCCCGTGAGCTTCATGTTTGTGTCCCAAGGTACAAGTTCACGTAGAACACCCAACAGACCCCCCTTCCAGGCCTATTACCCATCGCATTCGCGTGGTATTGGTCGCGTTGCGAAGGGTGATCCCACCACTGCTTCGCGTTTGCGACCTCAACCTCGTGTTCGCATAGATGAAATCACACGCCAGCCCAGGTTATCCTTCACAATCGCGACTGAAACCAGCAATCTCCTAAGTCCGAAATAGTCCATAGCCTATCCGAAATTTACCTGAGCCCCTTGAGCTCCAAACAAAACATGCATACAAGTATAATAACATTATACATACTCGCTCGTGTGATCAAAACACCAATATAACACCAAGAACCATGAATTGGACATCAAAATGTATGAAATTTTTAAAGAAACTTAAGAACTTTTAAATTTACATCCGGACGTCCGAATCACGTCAAATCAACTCCAATTTGCACCAAATTTTGCAGACAAGTCATAAATAGTAAAATGAACCTATACCAAGTTCCAGAACCAAAATCTGAACCCGGTAGCAATAAAGTTAACCTACGGTCAAACTTAAAAGTTCTTTAAACCTTCAACTAGTTTTCAACAAATCGCGGTAAATCAAATTAGGAACTTCTGAATTCAATTTCGAGCATACGCCCCAGTCCAAAATCATGATATGGACCCACCGGGACCATCAAAACTATGATCCGTGTCTGTTTATTCAACATATTGACCGTAGTCAACTCAAATCATTTTTAAGGCAAAGATTCATATTTTCTTCTATTTTTCACAAAAAGATTTTCTGAAACAAGTCACGGACTGCGCACACAAATTGAGGAATGCTAAACGAAGCTATACAAGGTCTTAGAACACAAAAATGAAGGCTACAACTCAAAATGACCTATCGGGTTATCACATTCTCTACCTCTAAAATAAACGTTCATCATCGAACGGATAAAAAGGTACGTGGACTGGTGAATAGGTGGGGGTATCTACTCCGCATGTCGGACTCGGACTCCCATGTGGTTGCCTCGATCGGCTGACTTCACCACTACACTCAAACTAAAGGATAACTCTTAGACCTCAACTTCCGGAACTGCCAAGCTAGAATGGCCACCAGCTCCTCCTCATAAGTCAAATCCTCTTCCAATTAGACTGATTTGAAATCCAATACATGGGACGGATCATCGTGATACTTTCGGAGCATGGAGACATGAAACATCAGGTGGAATACTGATAAACTGGGTGGCAATGCAAGCTTGTAGGCCACCTTACCCACTCTCTCAAGAATCTCAAAGAATCCGCTATACCTAGGGCTCAACTTTCCCTTCTTTCCGAACCTCATCACACCCTTCATGGGTGAAACCCGAAGCAATACCCTCTCTAACCATGAATGCAACATCACGAACTCTCCAATCGGCACAACTCTTCTGCCTAGACTGAGCTGTGCGAAGTCGATCCTGAATCATCTTGACCTTTTCCAAGGCATCCTGAACCAAATCGATACCCAACAACCGAGCCTCTCCCGGCTCAAACCAACCAATTGGCGAACGGCACCATCTCCCGTATAATGCCTCATAGGGAGCCATTTGAATACTTTATTGGTAATTGTTATTGTAGGCAAACTCCACAAGCAGCAAGAACTGATCCCAATAACCCCCGAAATCTATATAGCAGGCGAAGCATATCCTCCAATATCAGTATGGTGCGCTCAGATTGCCATCCATCTGGGGGTGAAATGATGTACTCGACTCAACTCATGTGCCTAACTCACGCTAAACGGCCCTCTAGAAGTGTGATGTGAATTGCGTACCCTGATTAGAAATGATGGACACTGGCATACTGTGAAGACGAACGATCTCGCGAATATAGATCTCAGCCAACTGCTCCAAAGAATAGGTAACTGCTATTGGAATGAAATGTGCCTACTTGGTTAACCTGTCCGCAATGACCCGTACAATGTCGAATTTCTTAGAAGTCTATGGGAGCCCAACAACAAAATCCATGGTAATACGTTCACTCGGGAATCTCAAGCTTCTGAAGCAAACCACCAGGCCTCTGATGCTCGTATTTTACTTACTGAAAATTTAGACACCAAGCCACATATGCAACTATATCCTTCTTCATTCTTCTCCACTAGTAATGCTGCCTCAAGTCCTGATACATCTTGGTAGCACCGGATGAATGGAATAACGCGAACTATAGGCCTCCTCAAGAATCAACTCACGAATCCCATCCACATTGGGCACACAAATCCGACCCTGCATCCTCAACACCCATCATCTCCAATACTAACCTACTCGGCACTACCGTGCCGAACCGTGTCCTTAAGGACAAACAAATTGGGATCATCGTATTGACGCTCTCTGATACGCTCATATTATTTACCCTTAAATCGAATAACAATTAAATTTTTATGTAGTTTTAAGGATACGTGGATTGATTCTACACAAATAATCAAGAATATTAGATAAATGAGTTAAAGACAAAATAAACGATCAAACCAGTTGTAGTGTTATGGCCTAGCTTGAACCTAGGTTGAACAGTGTTTTTGCCCTTGATTGGAGCCTTGGTTCGAGCCCAGTTTTGATGAAGAATAGGACAGCTAAATAAGAACTTTAGCAGTAGCTAGAAAGTAGAAAATACGTTTGTATTGCTTTGATTCGTGTGTTACCATGTGTCTTACGAAAGAAAAGCTTTTCCTTTATATAGTAGGAAAGTACCATCCCTAGTACAAGTCTAAAAAAGATAAAAATCTTTCTTTCTCATTAATTACTAATTCATAACTGACATCGAGCGAGATCTGCACTGTGATATCTGGTTAGGTACGAATATCACAGCCCTCTATCCATCGTGTGTAACAGTTTATCGTGTTTCCCGAGCTTTTAGAACTCATTCTGGATTTGGGGAATGTCTCTTTATCATGCCCGATGATGAACACATTGTTCACCTTTCATGGATCTCGATACGAAGGGCTCTCAGCCTCGAGTTCAATCTTGTGCATCCATGCCCTTCTTCTGTTTTCTTCACCAGGAAATCGGTGTATGCACTATCCTTGATTTTACCCGTATACAGATAGTCCCCTCATTTTCTGGAGAGATAGTTAGCCGAAATGATGGGAAATGATAGGTGAACCTAAGTTCCTTTCTTCGTACGTTACAACTGAGATGACGGGTAAATTGAAACATCCCATCGATTCGTGTCGCTCTGATTTCGGACAAGTGTCAGTCACCGGCTGGCTGCCTTTGAATGTGAAACATCATGCTTTGATTGTTTTTCCCCCTATAAAAGCTTCAACCTTTTTCACTTCTTCCACTTTCCGATTCTAGACTTTACCCTCGAACTCTCTTATGACTTTTATCTTCTCCAAATCTTCATACATTGTTCTTTGAGCCTTCATATCTTCATTTTCAATCCTCATACAACTTCTTTGAACCTTTAACCCTGACCTTCATACCTTCATACCATATTCAAATCTTCAAATTTCCCAAATTTCCCAAATTTCTTCAGACCTTCATATTTCCCAAATTACGATGGAAAAAACTTGCAAGTTAGTGCCTCAGCAGGCTGCTCCTTCATCTTCCTACCCGGCCGCAAATGCTGAGGTGGCCGTTCCCGAAGTGGCTCTGGAGCCTCCTATGAAGAGCTTCATACCGGGGGGCTACACCATCGGGCATGAATTTAAGATCAAGAAGGCCTCTAGTCAGCAAGACCGAGGTGAGGGAGCATGGAGATACATATGCTCTGTCACTAAAGAAAACTTACCCATAGTCCGAGTGGACTATAAATGGGAGGGTAAGGACGTGGTTGTTCCCTAGCCCAATGACGATATTACTACTCACGCGGAGAGGTATTTGAGTGTTTACACTTACCCCTTCACGCTCGCCCCAATGGACCCCATAATCCTTTCTTTCTATAAAAGGTATAAGGTGTGCCTTGGGCAAATCCATCCGTCCTTCTGGAGGATTTTGATCCTCTTATGCCATTTCGTAAACAGTATCGAAGCCCCACGATTCACCCTCGACCATTTACTCCACCTATACAGTCCCCGAATCTTCTGAGGGGGACTGATCAAGCTTGTTCACCGAGCAAGCAAGGCTCCTTTCTCAAGCATCGACGAGGACCGAGACCGAAGCTGGCAGGGGAGGTTCGTTCGAGTGCAAACGAAGACCTGATCCCTTCCGAGTTTCTATCGTTCCCTGAGGAATGGAACGCATTTCTTAAGTACTTCCTTTCTTGAGTATTCCGTTCTTTTTGTTCTTTCTCTCATTGTCTCTTTTTGTGGTCATGCAGCTGTTGCCCAAGTTGCTGATGCAATCCCCTGATTTAAGGAGTGGATCGAGGGGATCTGCCAGTAGATGTCGTACTCCAAGTGCGCATGGCGCAAGCTTTTGAAGGTCAAATAGGAGGCCCGTTCTCATGGTGAGGTTCTTCCTCGAATAATTATCACCATGCTCTTAACTTACACAGTGCTAACCTTTTCTCGTTTCTTACAGGTTTACCTAAGAGCACCGTACTTAGGCCATTAGATGAGGATGAGGATCCATCCTTGCTTGCTGAGCCCTCCGTTTTGGGGCAGCCTGGGGCTGCCGCGAAGAAGGAGAAGAAGAAGAAGAAGAAGAGAAACTCCTCAGGTTGCTTGGAAGCTGAGGCGAAGAAGAAAAAGAAGAAGAAGGTGACCATCTGGGTCCGGAAGCCCAAAAAGAGCACCATGTCTAGGGTACCAAACCCCGATTCTATGTAGCGGCTCTGGGACGAGCTCGAAGATGATGACCTTTTCATCGCTCATGGGTCGACCCTTAATGAGGTCAAGCAGGCAACGAGTGAGAAAGTGGACCATGAGGTCGATCCCCCATTAACTCGAGAACCAGAGGGAGAGACGGAGGCCACGGCCTCCCAGGAAGCTACTCCTATTCTTAAGGAGGAAAATGATGTCATTGACATCGTGGAGACACCCTCCTATACCGAGTCCATGCTCGAAGAGGCCCGCGCAGGCAAAGAGAAGTCAAGCAATGTGGCATAGGGCCCATATGATACCCTCAACACGTTCTTTGACGGCATGAATATGGCTACACTGGTGGATATTTTCGGGCTTAGTCCCCTGGAGGTCCCGAAGAAGGATGTGCCCTCGGGAATGGGCGGGTCGCGTTCGAGCCCAAAACTAGTGAAGGAATTCCCTGCTCCGAGCGTTAACCCTGAAATAAAGAGAACAATCGTTTTCACAGTCTTGGAGGATGCCCGGGTCCTGTCTGCTCCAGTGGGCGTAGCTAGCTACCTCTGATGCCTGGTCACGGAGGAGGACAAGGGAAAGATGAATAAAGTGGGCATGTCAAGCCTCTTCAACGAGGCATGGCAGGCGCTAAACCTGTAAGGCGTCAACCTTTTTGTACCCCTTTGTGAATCTCACTTTGGTTTTTGATGTCTTCTACTAATTTCATTATTTTTTAGGCTTCAGTGCTTCACCATGAAAGCTTCCTTCGTTACCACTTGGAGATTAGCCAGCTCGAGTTTAAGCTCAAAGAGAAGGTCCAGAAGAAGGACATGTACAAGGCTCTTAATGAGCAGCAGGATGAGGCCCTCAAACACCTCCTCATTCCCCAGGCCGAGCTGGAAAAAGCTCAAAAAGAGGCCTCGACCCTGGAGCGGGAGCACGCCGACCTGATTGAGAAGGTAAAGATCTTTGAGGCTAAAAACGAGTAGCTAGTCGTGCTAACTAACAACACAACTTCGCATGTCCAACAGAAGATAGGCCTAATCGACCAGCTTCAAGCTGAGATGGACAAGGTCAAAGCCACGACTGAAGTGTGGAAGGGCAAGATGGACGTGCTTGCTTCGGAGAAGGAAACTGCAAAAGTGGAGCTGGCATATGTCGAGAACCAACTTTGGGTGGAAAAGGACAAAGCTGATAAGTGGTCTCGACTGAATGATAATCCCCTGGCACAGCTGAGCTCGGCTGTCATAGAATGGGATGCTCTCCGACAAGAATATGCTACATTAAGGTCCAAATTAAATGCAACCTCTGCTGATGTCGAGGAAATAGTGGACCAGTATCTAAGACCCACTTAAAGATGAATACTGAGTACATAAAGCGGCTATCTCGGAGAGAGACCCTCGAACTGGACCATGCTCGAGGTTTTGACCTATCGGCCGAGATTGAAGAAGCTAGGAGGCTCGAGGCTTGAGGCCGAGGCAAAGGAGCTCTACGAGATCGAGGGTCCCGAAGGCTCCGAGGGTCCCAAGGGCTCCGCGGGCTCCGACTGCTCAGGCGACGAGTCGGGCCCCGGTGAAGACCAGGCGTAGATGCCTTCGTATTTTCCCAATTTTTCCTTATGTATTTTTTTGTTAATTTTGAGGCCGTTCTATTGGGCCTTTGTAAATATACTTTGGAGTATATAAATTTTTTCCCTTTCTGGCAATACCGTGTCTTTACTTTTACAGCATCTTCTTATAATTCCTATTTGCATATTGTTTTTGATGCCTTAGTATAAAATTAGATCGTTCTGGAACATCCATTTTTTTGAGGTTCGAACTGAGCCCGACTTCGATTCAACTTTGGTTTACCTGTGGCTTCGAATCCTCGGTGAGACCAAAGGTTTTTAAGATGCTTAAGTGTTTTTAGATGATGTTTTTGTCGAGGGTAACCTTTTTGTAGGTGTTGAGTTTTCATAAGGGCCTTACGTTCTGGTTACGGACTTCGAACGTCTCCGAGCTGTTTTTATGGTGGTCGTAGCCTTTTAAATTTGGGTACCGTCTAATGGGTTTGGTGCCTTTGGGATTCGGTAGCCCGAGTAGTCCGAATTTTCATCGAGCGACAGTCTCCGAGTAGCGATAACCCGTAGGCTTGACTGTCCCTGAGTAGGGGTAGCTCGTGGGCTTTTAGGATCCAGAATCGAAGAAGCAAAATGCACAATAACAAAGTGTAAGGGAAGTATAAATTTCTTTCATTGCTTAGTATGCAAGGTACACAATTGAAGGCGCATAAAAACTTGCGCCATGGCTCGGTTCATACGATCGTTTGACCCTTACAGTAAATTCTAACCACCAAACCTTAGCTTTTAGCACATATAATTATCTTTTCCTCTTGGTAAAGATCTTAATCCTAGGGTAATAGCCCCCAGTATTCGAGGTCGAACTCGTGAGGGCTCGAATACTGTTGATCTGCAGCAAATGATCATTGATTCTGCTTTGAAACCGGTCTTCAAACCTAAGGTAGCACGTTTTACTGTTGCCTCGTTAAAAATCTTGCCGAAAAGCGCACTTTGGGACAAAACTGGTTTAAGGGAAAAAGAGTGCAGCACGTGCTTTCAGACCTAATAGTCACGTCCGTCCTTGGCTGATTACATGCATACGTTAGTCCGATTTATAACATGATTAAAAAGTAATTGAGTTCGTACCTTAGCAGTAGTACCGCTTTAAGTGTGTCACGTTCCAGTTGTACGCTGTTTCCCCCTTCGAGTTTATATAAGCCTTTGCCGGTTATACCAACGACTCGATATGGTCCTTCCCAATTCGGGCCCAGTTTCCCTTCGTTCGGGGTCCTAGTGTGTAGTGTTACTTTTCTCAACATGAAGTCCCCGACTTGAAAGTTCCGGAGTCTGGCCCTTTGGGTTGTAATACTTTTCTATCCGCTGCTTCTGGGCGGCCAACCGAACCAGGCAGCCTCCCGCCTTTCATCCAATAGTTCTAGGCTCGTGATCATGGCCTCGCAGTTTGGCTCTTCAGTTGCATACTAAAACCTGAGGATTGGTTCTCCCACCTCAACTGGTATTAAGGCTTCGGCTCCGTAGACCAAAGAAGATGGGGTGGCCCCGTTGCTCGATTTTGAAGTCGTATGGTATGCCCATAGGACTTCGGGAAGGATCTCCTTCCATTTCCCTTTCGAACCGGTCAACCTCTTTTTCAGGTTTTGAAGTATAGTCTTGTTCACTGACTCTGCTTTCCTGCTCCCACTAGGATGAAAAGGTGTCGATAGTATCTTTTTGATCTTGTGGTCTTCCAAAAACATACTCACCTTGCTGCCGACAAATTATTTTCTGTTGTCGCAAACAATTTCGGCTGGTATCCCAAATCGAAATATTATATGGTCCCAGATGAAGTCAATTACTTCTTTATCTCAGATCATTTCGAACGCTTGGGCCTCAACCTATTTGGAAAATAATCGGTCATGAATAGTTGAATTGAGCTTTACCGGGTGCCCATGGCAGGGGATCAACAATGTCCATTCCCCACTATATAAATGGCCACAAGACAGGACCGAGTGGAGCATTTCTCCCGGTTTATGGATCATCAGGCGTGTATTTGTCACTCATTGCATTTTTTATGAAGACTTTGCATCCTTCTCCATTTCAATTCATTAGTAGCCGGACCTAATCAGTTTTCGAACCAAGAATTATACCCCCGAATGGTTCCCGCAAGTGCCTTCGTGAACTTCTCTCATGGCATATCCGATATCTCCTAGTCCTAAGCATCTGGCTAGCGGGCCAAAGAAGGTCCACCTGAACAATGCCCCTTCGACCAAGCTAAAATTGGCAGCTTCTGTGTGCAAGGCTCTCGATTCTTTGGGATCCGAAGGTAGTTTTCCTATTTTCAAGTAGTCTATATATTTGTTTCTCCAATCCCAAGTTAAACTCGTTGAGTTCTCTTCAGCGTGGCTTTCTTCTATCATCGAGTTCATTGGATGCACTACTGCTCCCGATCTAAATTTATCGAAATCGACCGACGACCCAAGTTAGATAGTGCATCGGCCTCACTGCCTCCCGCCTCTCTCTCTCTCTATTTAACTCAACCAAACCCTTCCCATTTTCTTCTCACTCAATACTCACTAAAAAATCACCACTAATTGAAGACTCTCTCCTCCTCTACAACATTCAAGGTATGAATTCTTCTCTTCTTCTCCTCTAGTTTGGCAAAAATTGAGGTAAAAATTGCAAAAGGGCAAAATCTATGAGTGCTATGAATGAGATTGTGCAAGTTTGTCCCAACCCCATAAAACCCTTAGGATTTATATTGTTGTTGTTCATATGAGTGTTTACACTCGAATTCAAGCCGATTTGGGAGGGTGAGGAAATCCCTCACCCACACAAAAGCTTTAATCATACTAGTGCGTACCATGTGTTCGATAGAATGCCTCAAAGGCACGTTATGTCCCAGTTGGAGCCTGAGTCTTTGGGATTGATACACTAGTAGGTTGTAAACATCCAGAACATCAAAATTAAGTGTGGGGTGCGTCAGTGGAGCCGGGTTGAAGGGTTCAAGCGTTATACTTACATTGTATTACATCATGAACTAGTTGTCTTGTAGCGCGAATTATTCCTTAAATTCAAGGGTGAAGTCTGAGTAGCCTCAAAGTACTTGACAACCGTATGCTAAACTGCTAAGTATGGGGTCGTGCGACCATGTTTCAAATTGATTAAATGCCTTCTAAAGTTGGCTGATGTTCGATTGTGCAGGTACAAAAAAAAGATGCTGCAACCAACTAATAAGGGAAAAGGCAAAGCTGGTGCCCCCCACAAAGGGGAAGACATCCTCTGTACCACCACTAAAGAAGCGAAAAGAGGGAGAAGCCACATCGAGTAAGGCTGAGGGACTGAGGGCAGTTGGAGCAATAGCAGCCTCACGTCCCAGGCCCAAGGGGCAGTAAAAGTATGGAATTAAAAGTATACCCCCGTCTCTTAAAGCATGGTATAAGCGTTGTCGCCGCAAGCATATGCATTCTGATATGGCTGTTGAGGAGCGACGCTTACGAGCTAAGTATCCGATGATTCAGATGTCTGTTCATGAGCTTGGACTGGGCTTTGTGTTTGGGAACCCCGGTTACATTAATGTGAATATTGTATGGGAGTTTTATACCTGATTTGACCCAAGTGATCCAGAGCCGTACATTCCTATTTGGGATAGATGATTGACTTTTCAGCCACAGCTATCTGCAACTACTTGGGGACCCCAGATGTCCCATATGAGCCTCGGTGATGAGGGCGATGTGGTGTCAATTCTATGGCTTCCTGGGTCCGTGACAAGAAGACCGACCGCCATAAGAAATTCCCAAAAAAAAAAGATGAAAATAGAGGCACAGGTTTGGTTAAAGTTGATTAACTATCAGTTACTACCATGCAATCATGACACTTTGATCAGGAGAGATAGGGTGTGCTTGCTGTACTTTATGATGACCAGCCAAAAAGTTAATGTGGGCCGTCTGATACGTCACCAGATGACACTTGTGAGGAAGAGTAAGAGAGTCGATAGATATTTCTTTGGAAATATGTTGACTCAATATCTGAAGAAGGAAGAGGTAGAAGAGGAGGAAGAATTTGATATAATCATCCCAGCACCCCTTCGTGGGACAGACATCACTAGCATCCGGTTGAAGAAGCAGAATGATGTGGCTGCACTAACTAGTCCTGAGTGAAATGCCTGAGATGATAGTTTTATGGCCCATATATTATGGGATGTTGGACCTGCGACTGCAGATTGGAGGGCGGCCAGCTACTCAGGAAGAGAGAGACCACTTATATGCGTGGTATCCGCTCAATGCCCATGCACAGCATGTGGTGGGGCTTGGCCTGGGTCAGCGCTTGCCCAAGGATGAAGATGTTAACACACCCAAGTGTTTTGAGGTTGAGCCCGAGTAGTATGATGATGACGCTGATGAACCAAGGGATGACGATGTAGATTGGGCAGCTGCAAACATGGACTTCTGTGATGAGGGCGATGACGAGGGGTGACCAGGGAGTTTTCCTTTGACCTCACTTGTTTTTATTGTTTTTTATGCATTAAGGACATTGCATAAAACTAAGTGTAGGGTGCGAATTCTCTCGATCATGTATATAGTAGGTAGTGCTAGTTAGTATTTTTTTCAGTTAGTAATTTTTAGCTTAGCTTCTTGTTTTTATAATATTTTTAGTTGTACTTACCTTATAAAAAAGAAAAAAATGAAAAAGAAAAAAAAGGTATAAAATACAGAAAAGCAAAAAAAATTGAAGTATTAAAAAAATTTAGACTTTTCCCGACGATGGATCTATTAGGTAGTTTTCTTGAGGAATTTAATCTAACAAATAAAAAATTGATAAACAGAAAAATTCAAAAACATGTCTTTTGTTTTCCTTTAGGTAGTTTTTTTTTGGGTTAAATATAAGTTTTTATTAATAGAAATAAAATACAAGGATGGAGGGGGATATAAACCTTACCTCCCAAAAGTAAATACATGTACTTATAGTCATCCTAAAGTGTTGACTAAAAGTACCTGAGTAGCAAAAGGAAGTTGGACATATGATGATGTGACAACTGCCTATTTTGTAGTAAACAGTCGTATGTACAAAAATGATGCGCATATTTCCTAGGTCAACTATACAAAAAAGTACATGTGTTTCTACTGTGACTACATGAATAAGGGAATTATTCCCTTCTATATTTCTCTGACAAAAGGATATGATGTTAGGATTTAGCAAAAGAGTGACAAAAAAACCCGCGCAATCTTCAATTTTGCTTTGACCTCTGGAGTAAGGAAAGCCAAGTTGAAGATATTAGGTAGTAATAATCATCCGTGATTTTGTTTTGTGCCTCGGTTCTTTTTCATGGCATGTGGTTTGAATCGGATAGTAGTTTTTATTTTTATTTTCAGAGTAGATTAGGTATTTAGGAAATAAAAGGAGGAAGATTGATGTAGTTCCTAGGAACCCTTGACTTGTTTGATAGTAGCAATTAGGCTTTGTCATATGGAGTATCTTCCCGTATGTTTCAAAATTGATCATGATGCCTTTATTTATTGAATAGCATGTCTTGTGACGCTTATGTCTCTTTTGGTTGACTTATATTCACTTTGTGCTTGATGCTTAATATCTTGTGGCTCTGTGATACTTGCATTGTTTGAGAGTCGGAACTAGACCGTCCTTAGTGAGTCATGTGCCATGTGTGAAGTGAGATTTTGTGTAGTCCATGTTATTGTGATTGAGCAAACTTGTTCGGTATGTGAGTTGAAGCAAAATTTTAAGTGATGCTCGCTTTGAAAAAATGATTTTAGGCTTTCTTTGATCCTTTTGAGCTTAATTGCTTATCACAAATAAAATCTATCCTTAGTAAATGTCGCGACCCAACCTCGGGGGCCCGCGACCGGGCACCGGACCCTACTTGTAGAGTACCGGCGAACCCTGTGCATGACTACCCTATAAGGTGTCTCACATTGGCCTAAACAGCACATGACAACTGAACCCTGTTAACAGTAACATAATGGCTATCACAACTGTACACCATATCAACAGCACACACGTGCACACAATCCAACATTTGGAATACTACGCAAAACCATGCAACATAATGAATACCTTGCCGACACGGCAGTTTAACTTTACATAGCCCGACCATAAATTACATACATACTGACAATTGTCTAATGAGCCTCTATGGAGTTTTTACAAAACACTTAGTCGGAACAGGACCCCGACATGCCCAAAATATATATGTACAAAAGCATACCCAAGTATAGCAAGTCCGAAAGATGAACCTTGCTATTCCTGCTGGACTGGTATGGTAGCCTACTGTGGAGGAGCTTCACCTGTCAATCTATTTGGACCTGCAGCACGATATGCAGCGTCCACAAACAAAGGACGTCAGTACGAAATATGTACTGAGTATGTAAGACAGGAATACAAAACTGAAAGCAAGAACATAGCAACATAATAGAAGTATACAACTCATAATATTGGGGATTTACCTCTGTGGGCAGCATACTTTTAACATACCCGTTATGGAACTCATTTCAGAGAATTAAGACATACTTCATTCTCACGTGTTCGTTATATCAAATGCATTAGGTATTCGTCTCTTTAGTTTACACCTGCTTTACTGTGGGTTTCTTACTTCTAAGTATATCGTTCAAATACATTCATCATATATTCTTTCATTTGTACAATCATCGCACAAACGTCCTTATAGGACCACAACCAATAATTATGTCTCCATGGGCGTACAATCACAATCATCATTACCATCATCGTTGTTACATACAATCACACACACATATGCCTCCTCGGGCTCATAATTATAACATAAATATAATCATAACCATATTCATAACTACAATCATAACCTTACCCGGCCATATCAAGCTCGGTTTCAATAATGCATGCCTCTTAGGGCTCATACCCG
>MCJB01036902.1:93632-142619 GCA_002018475.1 Nicotiana obtusifolia
GGGGGGGGGGGGAGGGAGTTTTGAGCGGAACCAATGAAACAAAGAAAGGTACACTTGTTTTGTGAAATAATACACTAGAGGAAATTGAGAAAGAAAAAAAAGAGAGAAGGAAAGTATAGGTGAATAAATTGTTGTCTTGTTCTTGCTAGTGGGGTATAAAGTAAAATAGTGCGTAAAGAAAGAGGGAATATTTTTGGGGTATGATCTTGTTTGTGAAATTGAAGTGGATTGAAGAATTTGCGCTTAAAGTTTATTATGTGGTGTGTTAAGGTGCTTAGGAGGGTGAACCATTAATCCTAAATATATCCTTCCCGTCCCTTAGCCCATATTACAACCATATAAAGTTCTAATTGATTATAGACCGAGTGAGTCTACATTAGTAGAGATTTACATTATGGGCAAGCCTATGGTACCAATTGCATGCATGTGACTTCTTTTGTGAGAGTGGGCGATTTCTTTGATATATGTGAGTTCTTAACCTATATTTGATCATGAGATTCGAAGTGTGGATTCAATTTACTCTCTAGTTCTTGTTGTGAGGCACATGGTTTCACGAGGGATAGGTAACATTATTAGACTTCTATGTGACATGGGTGTTCAAGCCATGAGTGCATTTTGATATGAGTCAGCTTTTGAGGCTAGGATTTATGAGCATGTTGTCATCGTTGTGAATGTTTCTTTGGAAGAATGGCATAAGAAAAAGGGAAGTGTTTGTGATTGCATATGCTCTAGATTAATTTTAACTATTAACTTTGATCATTGGTGTAGTGTGCTTCGATTGTGTAAATGTGAAGTGCTCAAGAATAGTGTAATTTGTTGGTGACTCGAGGACGAGCGGCATTTCAGTGTGGTGTTGTGATGTTTGGCTATAAATGTGTTTTTTTGGTGCATTGCTTAACCTACAATTTAATGTTTTAGTGATTAAAGGTGCGACGTTTGAACTTAATTGTATCGTTTTATGTGTAGGATTATTGAAGGATTAAAATACATGAAGGTTTCACACATGGACGTCAAAGATACACAAAAAGAGCATCAAAAGGCAGAAAAATTAGACTAGACACCAGAGTGGGAGACGCCTAGTCCAATGCACGTTCAACCAGGCTATATAGTGGGCGACTCTACAGCCCGCCCCTTATCAGGGGCCGCATATGCGGAACCACAGAAGCGGACGCACAGAAGTGGCTTCGTTTCAAAGAAGCGCAAGCGCTAATGCGCTCGATAGTCTACAAAAATGATATTTAGCTGGCTTAATGAAATACCGCACCTACGATAGATTTTCCGCAGGTGCAGAGCCGCAAAAGCGGCTGTTGGTCCGCAGAAGCGGCTGTTGGTCCGCAGATGCGAAATCACTAAGCAGAAAAGAGGCCGATCGACGATTTTTTTTTTCATTTTTCATCTTTTGAGTTGATCGGGGTAAGTGATTTTGAGTCGGATTTTATTATTATAATGAATCCATCATTGTTTTTTTTTTTTTTTTTATCATTTAGTTAGTATTTTGAGTTGGAAAAATTGAGAAATTTGTGAAAACTTCCTGAACTATATTTCGAGGATTTGAAGGTCGATTTGAGGTCGGAATTGAATAATTGTAGTATGATTGGACTCGTTATTGAATGGGTGTTTGTAAGTTTGGTTGGGTTCCGAGACGCGGCACTAGATTGACTTTTTGATTTTTCTTTACAAATTGCAACTTTATTATGCGGAATAGTTTCTTATGGTTTGTATTTATGGTATTCAGTTATTTTGGCTAGATTCGAGCCGTCCGGAGTTGGATATTCACGGGAAAGGCTTACTAGTGGATTGAGTTAGATAGTTTGAGGTAAGTATCTTGTCTAACTTTGTGTCAAGACCCCAATTTTCCATCACAGGATGTCGTGATGGTACCTAGTCTCTATGACTAGGTAAGCGTAACATGCATAGAGAAATAACTGAAATACTACTAAAGTTTAAATTAAACCTTCACACCATTATCATAAACTCAATAGTACAATAGCCAACACTTTCCCCAAAACCTGGTGGAGTCATAAGCTCTACAAGAAAGTACTAATAGTCTCGAAATACAATACTGTTTGAAAACAAGAAATAAACAGTAGAATGTCTAAATAGAAGGTGATTCTAAGGCATGCGGACGAGCAGATATACCTTGAAGTCTCTAAAAGCAGCTACTCAATCAACCTCTAGCGTCCGACACGGATAGACGTACCTGGATCTGCACAAAAAGATGTGCCGAAGCGTAGTATGAGTACGCCACAACGTATCCACTAAGTATTCACCCTAACCATGGTAAAGTAGTGATAAGGCCAGGTCAAGACACCTACTAGGACATAATAAACAGAATGAAAACATAATAACGAGAAGTAGTAGAAGGTGGAGAAATAACTGATACGAAACAAATCAATAACATAGACTAATACCGGAATTGTAAGCATATAGATAACATAAGGGTAGCAATTAAAGAGAACCACCATAGTCAAATACGGATTCAAGAAGATAAGGCAAGGAGGAATAAAAGCAACAAGAAGTGTTTCACCAATAATTCTTTACAACATGAGATAAACAACAAGAATCACCAACGAGGTACCACCTCGTACACAACAAGAATCGCAACCGAGGTACCGCCTCGTATACAACAAGAATCAAAACCTAGGTACCACTTTGTATTTATATTTCTCAATCTCAATCACAATCTTTTCTTATACCGCTGCGTAAGCCTTTCATTTAAATAGTTTTAAAAATATTTTTCCCGAAATAGCTACAAGCACTTTAGCCCACCTTATGATGTCGCGTGGCTTCCAGTTTTTGCCATACAAATAACATGAACATAAGTCCCACCTTATGCCGCCGCATGCACATTAACCCCTATCCTTATACAGCCGCATGCGCATCAATATCACATCACAATAACAACTCGCACCTGAATTGCCCATATGTCACAACTTGCCAATAATCAACAATATCAATGTTTTCACAACAATAGCTCATGGCTCAATTACAATGTGCACAAGAATATCAACAATAATAATGAATGTAAATTTCTCAACAAGAAAGATATCTCAACGTTTAACACTTCGCCTAAATATAATAATTGCTTTCACAACTTCAACACCAATAACTCGATAATGAGAGAGATGATGTACAACCACAATATTAATTAAGAATAACTCATAATGGAAGAGATATCATGTAACGATGACTTCAAATAAGGATAATGAACAATGAAAGAGATAACATGTAACAATGACTTCAATAATGATAAATCAACAATGGAAAAGACACATGTAACAATGAATTCAAATAATGATAAATCAACAATGGAAGAGACAGTATGTATCATGACTTCAAATAATGATAAATCAATAATGGGAGAGATAACATGTAACAATGAAAGAGGCAACATTTCCAACTGGGCACATATGAGCAAAACAACAAGTAAGGGGTAGAACAAGTTGTAACAAAGTCATTTAAGGCATGTAAGGATAGACCAACAAAAGTAAGAGTAGATTGACTATGAGGATTTTGGAACATGATATGATAATTCAATTAAAGCATGGAAAGAATTCTAGTATCCTAAACCGGTCAAATACCACATATAACCCGTGTACCCACTCGTCACCTTGCGTACACAGCTTTCATATAACACAAATGACATAGTCAATTCCAAATCCTAAGGGTAGTTCCCCCACACAAAGTTAGGCAAGATATTTACCTTAACTAGGCCAACTCAACCCTCAAAAATAATTTTTCCCCTAAAACTCGCCTCCACACGGCTCAAATATAACCAAAATTGACTTAATATCATCAAACAATGCAAGGAAAATACAATAGATAAAGCTATGATTTTTATACATTTTCCAAAAAGTAAACAAAAGTCAACCCGGGGCCCGACTGGTCCAAACCTGGGTCCAAGGGTAGATTCCGACTATCCATGACCCCACGAGTCCATATATCTGATTAGTTTCAAAATTCTAGTCCAAATCGACTCTCAAAATTCAAATTCTTATTCTTCAAAAACTTGACAAAGTTTCACAATTTTTACTTTGATTCATATGAATTTTGATATTAAATTCTAAGATTTATTGATGAAATATAGTTGGAAACAGATTAGAATCACTTACCCAAAGTTAGTAGATGAAAATCCCCTCTCCAATTCGCCTCCTACCAAGTCTAGGGGTCTAAAAATGAGAGAATATGTTGAAAAATCCTGTCTCTCACCCCTTTTGTCCAGCTGCAGATGTCACATTTGCGATAGAGGGTTCGCATTTCCGAATCCTCGCAATTGCGGACCAGGGATCGCATTTGCAAACCCTGACAGCCTAAATAATTATAGCAATTGCGACATCAGAGCCCCCACTGTCACCTTCATAATTGCGATAACAGAGCACCAGCAACACCAGCAATTCATTTTCAGTTCAATTCATTCTGAAACATGTCCGAAACTCCTCCGAGCCCTCGGGGATCCAAACCACACATCCACGCAAGACTAAAAACATCAAACAAACTCACTCGCGCATTGAAAACACAAAAATAACATCTAGAGCTACGAATCAAACACTAAAATGCATGAAATTCAAAGTAAAGTTCAAGAACTAGTAGAATTGCAACTAAGCATCCGAATCCTATCAATTTTCCTATCAATTCAACTCAAAATGATACTAAATTGTGCAGACAAGTTCTGAAAAGCATAACTAGCCTATTCCAAGTCCCAAAATCAAATTCTGAACTCGATAGCTAAAAGTCAACCTACGGTCATACTTTTCAACTTCAAATTGCCAAATTTCAAACAACACAAATCAACCTACGAACTTCCGAATTAAATTCCGGGCATACGCCCAAGTCCAAAATTACAATACAAAGCTATCAGAGCCATTAAAACACTCTTACAGGTTCATTTTTACATAATTCAAAGTTTGGTCAACATTTCTAACTTAAGCTTCTAAATCAAGAATCAAAGGGTCCAAATCAACTCGAAATATTCTCGAACAAAACTAGTCAACCCAGTAAGTCATAAAATTATAAAGACACATGTGTGAAATATCAAAAGGGGAAACGGGACGCAATTACACAAATTGACTGGTCGGGTCGTTACATTAGGATTTGGGTAGATCGTGCAATTTGTGATATGTGAAAACCTTGTACGCAAGGTGACAAGTGGGTACACGGGCTATATGTGATATTTGACCGATTTAGACTATTTATACTTTTTTCATGCCTTTAATCTAATTGTCACAACATGTTATATCTTTCATTGTTACTCTAACCTTACACGTGTTAATCTATCCTTACATGCTTTATTTGGCATTGTTAGCACTTGCTCCATATCTTACTTGTTATATGCCCGTACATGCTTAGTTGAAGTTAGTTTCCTTATCGCCTTGTTAATTACTTAATTGTTGAGTTACCTTACTTGAAGTTGTTAATTCATGGAACATCTCTTGTTTAGCTATTGGTGTTGAAGTTGTAAAAGTCCAAATCACTTTGAGGCAAAGTTGTTAATTGTTGAGATATCATTGTTGTTGAGCAATTCACCATTATTTTGTTGTTATTGAGATTCTTTCACACAATGTGGTTGAGCCTTGGGCTATTTGTTGTGGAAACATTGGTATTGTTGATTCTTTAGGTATGGTGTGGCATATGGGCACTTGTGATGCGAGTTGTTATTGTGTTGTGATATTGATGCACATGCGACAGTATAAGGATATGGGTCATTGTGCATGCATCGGAATAAGGTGGGATTTATGTGCGTGTGGCAAGTAAGGGAATTACTTGAAGCCATGCGGAGACATAAGTTGGGCTAAAGTGCGTGTAGCTATTCCGAAAAAAATATTATCCAACTATCTAAATATAAGGCTCACACGACGGTGTAAGGAAAGATTTTGATTGTGATTGTGAATTGAGATCACGAGGTGGTACATCAGTTGTGATTCTTGTTATTAGCTCTCATTTACCTCACTTGTATTCGTCCGCATTGTTTTCTTGATGTTCTTAATATGTGTTTCATTCTTGTTGCCTTTACTGCTTTAAATTCAGCTGTAGCTTATCTTGTTGTATTGCTTTATTGCCTCATTTTCCCCATTTCAATTACTAGACTGTATTATAATTTTCAGCTTCTTTTTTTCAAATCCTAGTTAGTGTCTTGACCTGGCCTTGTCACATCTCTACTAAGGTTAGGCTTAATACTTACTGGTACCGTTGTGGTGTACTCATACTACGCTTCTGTACATCTTTTTGTGCAGATCTATGTACCTCATATCAGGTTAGGAATTAGTGATTTGCTATACATCTCGAAGACTTCAAGGTGTACATGCTTGGCGTCCGCAGGCATCAGAGTCACCCTCTATCCTTGTTTTTCTACTGCTTACTCTTTACATAGACAATCACGTATTAAGGATGTTTTAGTATTTTCATGCAGAGCATATGATTCAGTCTCACTAGAATTTGGGAGTTATTGTTAGCAGTATTGTTGAGTTCTTTTATGATAGCTAGTTGGTTAAATTTGAAGTTCTATTATTATTTCTATTATTTCTTCAAGCATGTTAGGCTTACCTAGTCTTAGAGTCTAGGTGCCATCACGACATCCTAAGGTGGCAGATTTGGAGTCGTGACAAGTTGGTATCAGAGCTCTAGATTCATAAGTCTTACGAGTCATAAGCATGTTTGGTACAATCTTGTGGATTGGTACGGATACGTCTGTACTTATCTTCGAGAGGCTATGGAGCTGTTTGGAAACTTCGCTTCTTTGATTTCTTATCCTGCGAATTTGCTGACTTCAAAATTTTGAATCTTGTTCTTTTTATTTCCTCACAAATGGTGAGCACACGCACCGCTGGATCCGACGATCAGACACCCGCACCCCTTACTAGAGCCACGAGAGGTTAGGGTTGGGGTAGAGGTTCAGGAGGGGCACATGGTGCAGCTAGAGCACCTGCCCGAGCTCGGAGAGAGGAACCACCAGTAGCTCCAATTAGGGGCAGGCACAACAGGAGACCCTCGCAGAGTTCTTGAGCATGTTTGGTACTCTAGCTCAAGCGGGGTTGATTCCACTTACTGCAGCCACATCTCAGGCTAATGGAAGAGCGCAGACTCCCGCGGCCCGTACTCCAGAGCAGCGGGTTCATGTTGATCAGTTCCCAGCAGTTATGCCAGCACAGCCTGTTGCGCCGGTTCAACCCGAGGTTAGGGCAGTGGCATATGAGGAGGAGCAACTTAGACTTGAGTGGTTCAAGAAGTACCATCCTCCTACTTTTAGTGGCCTAGTTATAGAGGATGCACATGTTTTTCTAGAGAAGTGCCACCGTATTCTCTGCAGCATGGGTATTATGGAGACGAACGGGGTTGCTTTAATTACATTCCAGCTGTCAGGAGCAGTGTATTAGTGGTAGCGAGCATATGACGAGAGTAGCCCAGTCGATGCAGCTTCACTCACATGGACTCAATTTTTAGAGATGTTAATGAGAGAGTTTGTTCCCCAGAGCCTTTGGGATGCATGTCGCGTGGAGTTTGAGAAACTGCGCTAGACTATGACAGTGTTAGAGTATGTTGTCAGATTCAGTGAGTTGTCAAGACACACACCTGCCTTGATTTGTACAGTTAGCGAGCGAGTCCATCAATTTATCGGGGGGCTCAACTATGGCATTAGATTCAACATGACTCAAGAGTTGGAGACAGATACCCCATATCAGCAAGTGGCAGAGATCACGTGGAGATTGGAGGGTATGTAAGGCCGTAAGAGAGAGGACAAGGAGGCCAAAATGCCTCAAGGTATTGGAGGCCAGGCGGGTAGGGGTCGCACTAGAGGGGGAGGCCAGACCAGGTGCTATGCTTTTCCGAGTAGGACGGAGGACGGAGGCGGTTGTATCAGACGCAGTTATCACAGGTATTGTTCTGATTTGTCATAGAGATACATTAGTTTTATTTGATCTAAGCTCCACTTACTCACATGTATCATCTTACTTTGCTCCATATTAGGGTATATCTCCTGATTCTTTGAGTTCTCCTATGTATGTGTCCATGCCTGCGGGAGATTCTATTGTTATGACCATGTGTATCGGTCGTGTTTAGTTGTTATTGGTGGTTTTGAGACCAGAGTTGATCTATTTGTTGCTCAGTATGGTATATTTTGATGTTATCTTGGGCAAGGAATGGTTGTCGCCCTATCATGCTATTCTGAAAATTGTCACACCAAGGCTGCGACACTGGCTATGCCAGGTTTGCCGTAATTAGAGTGGAGGGGTACAATGGATTTTATTCCTAGCAGGGTTGTGTCCTTCTTTAAGGCACATCGAATGGTTGAGAAGTCGTGTGATGCATATCTAGCCTTTGTGAGAGATGCGAGTCCTGATACTCCTACCTTTGAGTTAGTTCTGGTAGTGAAAGACCTCCTAGATGTATTTCTAGTAGATCTTCCGGGCATGCCGCCTGATAGATATATCTATTTGGTATTGACGTATTGCCGGGCACTCAGCCCATTTCTATCCTGCATGTCGTACGGCCCCAGCCAAGTTGAATGAGTAAAAGGAGAAGTTGCAAGAGTTGCTTGATAAGGGTTTAATTCGGCCTAGTGCGACATCTTGGGGTGCTCCATTTTTGTTTGTGTAGAAGAAGGATAGTTTTATGCATATGTGTATTGATTATCGGCAATTGAACAAGGTTACCGTGAAGAATAGGTACCCATTGTCGCACATTGATGACTTATTTGATCAGCTACAAAGTGCTAGAGTGTTATAAAAGATTGATTTGTGGTCAAGGTATCATCAACTGAAGATTCAGGATCCAAATATTCCGAAGACTGCATTTAGGACTTGGTATGGTCACTATGAGTTCCTTGTGATGTCATTTTTGCTGACCAACGCCCTAGCAATATTTATGCACCTGATGAACAGTGTATTCTATCCATATCTTGATTCATTCGTCATTGTGTTTATTGAAGACATCTTGATGTACTCCCGCAACCAGGAGGATCATGAGCAGCATTTGAGGATTGTGCTCCACACCTTGAGAGAAAAAAAGTTGTATAAAAAATTCTCAAAGTGTGAATTCTGGCTTGATTCGGTGGCGTTTTTGGGTCATGTGGTATTGAGTGAGGGGATCAAGGTGGATACGAAGAAGATTGAAGCATTTCAGAGTTTTCCCAGACCGTCTTTAGCTACTGAGATTTAGAGTTTTCTTGGTTTAGCCGGGTACTATCACCGTTTCATAGAGGGTTTCTCATCCATTGCTGCACTTATGACCAGATTGACCTAGAAGGGAGCTCCTTTCAGATTGTCCAAGGAGTGTGAGGAGAGCTTCCAAAAGCTCAAGACTGCTCTGATTACAGCCCCAGTATTGGTGTTGCCTACAGGTTGAGGGTCTTACACTGTGTATTGTGATGTGTCACGTGTTGTCCTTGGCGCGGTGTTGATGCATGATGGTAGGGTGATTGCCTACGCGTCTTGATAATTGAAGGATCATGAGAAGAATTATCAAGTACACGACTTGGAAGATATTGTTCATGCATTGAAGATTTGGCGGCACTATTTGTACGGTCCGACCACCGGAGTCTACAACATCTATTCAAACAGAAAGATCTTAACTTTTGGCAGCGGAGATGGTTAGAGTTGCTTAAAGACTATGATATCACTATTCTATATCATCTCGGGAAGGCCAATGTGGTGGCTAATGCCTTGAGTCGAGAGGCAGAGAGTTTGGGCTGTTTGGTATGTCTACCGGTAGCATAAAGGCCACTAGCCCTAGATGTTAATACTTTGGCCGACCAGTTTTTTAGATTGGATGATTCGGAGCCCAGTCGGGTTCCTGCTTGCATGGTTTCTCTATCTTCTTTATATGATCATATCAGAGAGGTATCTCTATCTTCCTTAAGGACACAGTACAACATGACGATGCCAATGAGGATTCTATCAGAGATGGCGGTGTGTTGCGGATGCAGGGCTGGTTAAGTGTGCCCAGTGTGGATGGGTTGTGTGAGTTGATTCTTGAGGAGGCTCACGGTTCGCGATACTCCATTCGTCCGGGTGCCGCTAAAATGTATCAGGATATGAGGTAGCACTATTGGTGGAGGAGAATGAAGAAAGACATAGTGGAATATGTAGCTCGGTACCTAAATTGTCAACAAGTGAAATATGAGCATCAGAGACTAGGCGACTTGCTTTAGAGACTTGAGATTCCTTAGTGGAAATGGGAACGTGTTACTATGGACTTCGTTGTTGGGCTCCCAAAAACTTTGAAAAAATTTGACGCTACATGGGTGATTGTGGATAGGTTTACCAAGTCGGCTCATTTCATTCTGACGGTGACTACCTATTCTTCAAGGCAGCTAGCTCAGATCTATATCCGCAAGATTGTTTGATTTCATGGCATGCTGGTATCCATCATCTCTGATCGGAGCACGCAATTTACATAACACTTCTAGAGGGATGTACAACGTGAGTTAGGCACGTGGGTTGAGTAAGGTCCAACATTTCACCCACAGATGGACGGGCAGTCCGAGCACAACATTCAGATATTAGTGGATATGCTTCATGCCTGTGTTATGGATTTTGGGGGTTCTTAGGATCAGTGCTTGCCGCTTGCGGAGTTTTCCTATAACAACAGCTACCAATCGAGTATTCAGATGGCCCCTTATGAGGCCCCATATGGGAGATGGTGTCGTTCTCCAGTTGGTTGGTTTGCGCTGGGTGAGGCTAGATTGTTGGGTACAAATTTGGTTCGAGATGCCTTAGAGAAGGTCAAGTTGATCCAGGATCGGCTTTATACAACACAATCTACACAGAAGAGTTATGCCGATCGGAAGGTTTGTGATGTAGCATTTATGGTTGGAGAGAGGGTTTTGCTCCGGGTTTCACCCATGAAGGTGTGATGAGGTTCGGGAAGAAGGGCAAGTTGAGCCCTAGGTATATTGGTCCTTTTGAGATCCTTAAGAGAGTGGGGGAGGTGGCCTACAAGCTTGCATCATCACTTAGCCTATCAGCGGTTCATTCGGTGTTCCATGTTTCAATGCTCCGGAAGAATCACGGTGATACGTTCCATGTTTTATATTTCAGCTCAGTCCAATTGAGCAGCCGTTAGCCATCTTGGACAGCCAGGTCTAAAAATTAGCGTCAAAGAATATTGCTTCAGTGGAGGGATCAACCAGTCGAAGAGGCGATTTGGGAGATCGAGCATGATATGCATAGCCATTATCCTCATCTTTTCTCCAATTTAGGTATGTCTTTATACTCGTGTGAGGACGAACATTTGTCTTAAGAGGGGGAGGATGTAACGATCCGGCTAGTCGTTTTGAGTATTTTAGCCCTGTTCCCCTGTTTATTGTCTCCTCTATATTATATTGTTGTTATGTGACTTGCCGGGATGGTTGCTTTGGTTTCGGGTGAGTTTCGGAGTGAACTGAAACACTTAGTTCCAAAGTTTGAAGCTTAAGTTGAACGAGTTAATCGTAGTTTGACTTTTGTGTGGATGACTCCAGAATGAAGTTCTGATGGTTCTATAGCTTCGTATAGTAATTTTGGACTTAGGCATGTGTTTGCATATTGATTTGGAGGTTCGTAGGTCGTTTTGGCTTGATTTGGCAAAAGTTGGAAAGTTGAAGATATGGGAGTTGGAATAGGTCTGTTGTGTCATTTACGACTTGGGTGCAAAATTTGAGGTCAATCGGAGATGATTTGGTGCGGATCAGCGTTAGTTTTGGAATTTGAATGTTCATGGATTCAATAGGTTTGACTTGGGTTGCGATTCGTAGATTCGATGTTGTTTGATGTGATTTTAGGCCTCGAGTAGGTTCTTTATGTGTTTGGGAACTTGATTGTAAGTTTGGACGGAGTCCCGTGGGCCCCGTATGTGATCTGGATTGAATCCGGAACCATTTTGGACTTGGAAGAAATTCTTCCCAGCTGAGGTTCCGGAGCAATCGCACCTGCGCACTTTGGGCGGTAGGAGCGGCACCTCAAAAGCGGCCTTTGAGCCGCAGAAGGGAATTTGGGCTGGGGGAGCTGGGACCGCAGGCGCAGTCGTTTCTCTGCAGAAGCGGCTTCATTCTGTAGAAGCGCAAGCGCAGATGCACTTGATGGTCCGCAGAAGAGATATTGGCTGGCTTTATGAAAAACCTCACTGGCGATTGATTTTCCGCAAGTGCGGGGCTGCAGAAGCGGCAGTTGGTCCGTAGATGTGGAATCACTAGGCAGAAAAGGGGCAGATCAAGGGTTTTGTTCCATTTTTCATCTTTTGAGTTAGAGACCTCGGTTTTGGGTGATTTTGGAAGATATTTTCAAGAAGTTGATCGGGGTAAGTGATTTTGACTTGGATATAATTATTATACATGAATCCATCATTGTTTAATTAGTGTTTTGGGATGGAAAAATTGGGGAATTTTGTGAAAACTTCCTGAGCTGTATTTTGAGGATTTAAAGGTCTATTTGATGTCAGAATTAAATAATTTTAGTATGGTTGGACTCGTTATTGAATGGGTGTTCGAATTTTTATACGTTTGGAAGGGTTCCGAGAAACAAGCACGGGGTTGATTGTTTGAGTTAACTTTTTGATTTTCTTTAAAGATTGCAACTTTATTACCCGGATAGTTTTTTATGGTTTGTATTGATGGCATTAAGTTAGTTTGGCTAGATTCGAGCCGCCCAGAGTTGGATAATCATTGGAAAGGCTTACTAGTGACTTAAGTTAGCTTGTTTGAGGTAAGTATCTTGCCTATCTTTGTGTGGGAGAACTACCCCTTAGGATTTGGGTTGATCTTCCTATTTGTGATATGTGAAAGCCGTGTAAGCAAGGTGACAAGTGGGTACACGGGCTATACGTAATATTTGACCGGTTTAGACTATTTAGACTCTTTTTATGCCTTTAATTGAATTGTCACAACATGTTATGTCTTTTATTGTTAATCTACCCTTACACGTGTTAATATATCCTTACATGCTTTATTTGACATTGTTAACACTTGCTCCATATCTTACTTGGTATTTGCCCTTACATGCTTAGTTGAAGTTATTGTCTCCTTATTGCCTTGTTAATTATTTAATTGTTGAGTTACCTTACTTGAAGTTATTAATTCATAGAACATCTCTTGTTTAGCTATTGGTGTTGAATTTGTAAAAGCCGTTGCACTTTGAGCCGAAGTTGTTAATTTTTGAGATATCATTCTTGTTGAGTTATTCACCATTGTATTGTTATTGTTGAGATTATTTCACACATTGTGGTTGAACCATGAGCTATTTGTTGTGCAAATATTAGTGTTGTTGATTCTTTTGGCAAGATGTGACATATGGGCACTTGTGGTGCGAGTTGTTATAGTGTTGTGATATTGATTCGCATGCGGCAATATAAGGATAGGGGTTAATGTGCATGCGGCGGCATAAGGTAGGATTTATGTGAGTGTTGCTAGTAAGGAAATTACTTAAAGCCACGCGGCAACATAAGGTGGACTAAAGTGCGTGTAGCTATTTCGGGAAAAATATTTTCAAGCTATCTAAATGTAAGGCTCATGCGGCGGTATAAAGAAAGATTTTTGTGAATTGAGATTGCGAGGGGGTACCTCGGTTGTGATTCTTGTTGTGAGCTCTCATTTACCTCACTTGTATTCGTCCGCTATGTTTTCTTGATGTTCTTATTATGTGTTCTGTCCTTGTTGCCTTTAATGCTTTAAATTCAGTTGTAGCTTATCTTGTTGTATTGCTTTATTGCCTCATTTTTCCCATTTCTGTTATTAGACTGTCCTATAATGGTTCAGCTTCTTTTTTTCTTATCCTAGTAGGTGTTTTGACCTGGACTCATCACTACTCTACTGAGCATAGGCTTGATACTTACTGGTACCATTATGGTGTACTCATACTATACTTCTGCACATCCTTTTGTGCAGATCCGGGTACCTCACATCAGGTTAGGCATCAGTGACTGGTTGTACATTTTGGAGACTTCAAGGTATACCTGCTTGGCGTATGCAGGTCTCGGAGTCACCCTCTGTCCTTGTTTTTCTACTACTTACTCTTTACTTAGACAATGATGTACTAGGGATGTTTCAGTATATTCGTGTAGAGCTTATGACTCAGTCTCACCAGATTTTGGGAGTTATTGTCAGCAAAATTGTTGAGTTCTTTTATGAGAGGTAGTTGGTTAAATTTGAAGTTCTATTATTATTTTCGTTATTTCTCCATGCATGTTAAGCTTACCTAATCTTAGAGATTAGGTGCCATCACAACATCCTATGGTGGGAGATTTGGGGCCGTGACAAATATAGGTGTTAATCTATTTTGAATAGGCGAGTAGTAATTTGGGAGAATATTACGAGAGAAATTACTCGATTAATTAGAAATCATGAGCGAATTGTATGAAAGGGTGAGTTAATTAGAGCGCAATAGGATTGGTGAATCGATCAAAACCATGGAATGTTCACCTCTATTGAATTCACAACAGCTATTTTCTGCTGCTTGATTAATTAGTTACTTGTTACAATTATTGCTTAGTATAATCAAACGCTTAAACTCTGATTGACTCGACTGGATAACAATATTGGTGAAATTAGTAGGTAGTTAACACAAGTCTCTGTGAGTTCGACACTCGACTTACCATTTCATTACTTGTTCGACCACGTATACTTGCGTGTGCGTTTAGGAGCAACAAAATACTCGCATGCCTATATTTGGAGAGGTATCTACCAACCGAAGGAAGAGATATTGGCGAAGGGATTAAATACGACTATTCCACGAAAACCAAAAAAAAAAAAGAAGGAAAAGTCAAGCAACATGCACAAATTTTAGTTAATGTAAAACATGCAATCAATTAAGAGTTTCCTTAGCAAATCAATCACATTTATTTACAAAATTGTTTGGTAAAGGTTTAATTGATTTCAAACATCCTAAATTTTAGGCACCTAAAGTTTTCAATTTTATCCAACATGAACTTATTGGATGAAAGAATAATTTTGATTTTAAGGGCATAAAAGTTGATTAATATTTCAAGGATATTTCCGTAGTTAAATATTTAGCATGAGATATTCGTGCTTTTATATATATATATATATAGAGAGAGAGAGAGAGAGAGAGAGAGAGAGAGAGAGAGAGATACCAAGGGGACCGGAAGCGAAGCCCCTAAAATTATTAGGGGGAAAATAAATAATGAGTAAGGACAGGATGCAAGTAACAATAAGATAACTGAACGTGCAGAAGATACAATTACAGTGCAAAAAATTAAATTAGGCAGCAGAGCCGACCATATAAATAAAATACAATAAAGTAAATTAGGTGGCTTAGCCAACCATAATGCAAGAATAATATAAATGTAAACTTGAGCAAGATAATATAAATATAAACTTGATTGTTATTGAAACTGAAAATTGAGGTTACAAGTTAAAAACTTATAATAATATACTAAAGAGAGAGCTCCAACCAATTCTAGAGAGAGGGATACAATTCTTTCTCAAGTAGTAGTGTAATGTAGTGTGTTTTACAAGTGATTCGGAGGGAGGAGGGGGTGAGGGGGCTATTTATTGCCAAAAACAAAAAATTACACAGTATTTTCTAATGTCATTCTTGAGATCATTAGGAGTGAGTGTTAGCTGATGTCACGGATGGTATCAACTACGATGTCAATGTATTGTCATGCTGATATAATTTCTGATTAATTTCTCAGAACATTAAATCAGGGTCTTCTTCTTCTGATGATGATTTTTAAGACAAAGAGACTCGATTTTGTTGACCTAGAATTTGTGTCTTGAGGGAATCAATAATTTTTTTCATTTGCTGAATAAAATCAAACTTGCTGCTGGAACTGGCTAGTTGTGTAGCTGCAATGGATTTTTGTTGTAAAAATAAAATTTGGGCAACATATGTTATAGCTAGATACTGTGGATGAGACAAAAATCATTTGTCTACTGTCGGCACATAGGTTTCGGATGAATTCCAAATTTTATACCACTTGCAGTGGCCTTGAAGGTCTAACCACGGTAGTCCTTTATGTCCTTTTGGCTTGTGGAAGGAAAGCTTCTGGGAGTAGATCTACCGGATATGAAATATGTAGGAAAAATGGAGGAGTGTGGGTATTTGTTGCTCACTTGAAAACCTGTGGCAAAAATAATCATATTCTTGTTTTAATCGCGAAGGAAGGGTTTCAGCCTTATGACCATAAGCAAGCCACCACTGATGTACAAACCACTGAGGAAATTCAGAGGTTAATTGTTTACTCCAGAGGATAAACCATGAACGCTTTCCAGGTTAGTTTTACAAGGTGAAAGTATTCATCCACGCTGCCTGGTAGTCATGATAATTGTAAAATAGTGGATCAAATGGCTGAGAAAGTCTTTTGTATTTTGGCTGGATGGGTACCTCATTCGTTTGGTGAGATTATTTTGTTAATCCACACTGTAGTATGTGTGACATATAATTGGATCTGCTTATCTTTGTGGGGTTTAAACAAGCAATATTTGGTATCTGTGAGAATGAACTCAAAGTATTTTTGGGTATGTTTAGGAGTGTTTTGTATGAAATTGGTTGAAGGGCTAAGTATTTTCTTAGCTACCTCTTGGGGGTTAGAATGCCAGAATTCTGGTTCAATTTGAATACGTGGGGATTCTTTCTCTGCTTATCAATTCTAGTCCCCTTGGTATTAGAGCCATGTGAGAAGTAAGGATTAATTATCCTTGTTTTTAACTTACTTTTATGTGGTATTGATAAATAAAACTTAGATCTATAAATATGTTACTTCTTTTTATATATCTTTCTTAAATCTTTTTTTGTTTAAGAAGATCTCTTAAGGTTGGCACTGTGATCCTTCTGGATCTGTACTGCAAGCAGTTTTTCTGAGAAAACTGGATATGATAATTCTCAGTTGGCTTGCAGATGGTTATTTATAACTTTTGAGTCACCCTAAAGAGAAACTTCTTAAGAAATAATTAGATTGAATTAATTTTATATAAGAGAAGACATGTACCCATAGATTTGATTCTTAGATCTAAGTTTTCTACATAAGTGTAACGACCCGACTGGTCTTTTTGAGCTCTAGCATGTCGTTCGGTGGTTCGAGACCTAGAGTAGCTTCACTTCATGTATTATGACTTGCACATGTAGTCGGATTAGATTTTCGAGAAGATCAGAGTTGGTTTGAATGAATAATTCTCAATTCGGAAGCTTTAAGTTGGAAGAGTTGACCAAAGTTTGACTTTTGGGTAAACAACCTCGGATCAGAGTTGGTTTGAATGAATCTCTTAGGTCCGGATGATGATTTTGGACTTACGCATATCTCCGGATTTGGATTTGAAACTTCGTAGGCTGATTTGATGCTTTTTGGCAAAGTTGGAAGATTGAAGGTTTAGAAGGTTGATAGATTTGATCGAGAATTGACTTTGTTTATACCGGATCTTGATCATGGTTCCAAGAGTTGGTATAGGTCCATTGTGTCATTTTAGACTTGCATGAAAAATTTGAGGTCATTCCGGGTTGATTTGGCAAGGTTCGGTATGAGTTTTAGAAGTTTAAAAGTTCATTAGTTCATTAGGTTTGAATTGATGTGTGATTCATGATTTGATATTGTTTGGTGTGATTTGAGGCCTCGAGTTGGTTCATGTTATGTTTTGGGACTTTTGTGTGATTAGGTGGGGTCCCGTGAGCCTCGGGTGTGTTTCAGATGTGTTTGGGTTGTGTCGCCCTCTTATTTGATGTTTCAGCATCGTTTCTTTGGGCATAAAGGGTACTATATAAATAAAAACAACCTCTAATTTATGATTAGATTGAAACATTAGATCCGTATCGTAGTTACGGAACCATAGCAACAAGAATCGTCGAATTCCAAGGTCGTATAAGAGAGCTATGCTCATTTCTGTGTCAAAAAAGATTGCTGGTTTCTTCTGCGAACTTTTGTTCTTCGTGAACGTGAGAGTGGTTCCGCAAATGCGAAGTAGGATTTTTGGGTTGACCGGTTAACTCGAAAAATTGCTCTCACGAACGCGTAGGTTTCCTGCAAAGGCGATGAACAAAAATCATCTGGACAATGTTTTAAACTGAGAATTTTAGTAATTTGAACATATCGTGAGTTCTAGAGCTCCGTTTGAGGTGATTTTGCAGCGTTGTTCTCGTCTAAATAAGGGGGTAAATATCTCACCTTTATTTGATGTTTTTCCATGATTATTTTTGTTGATTATTATTTTTATCCGTCTTTCGATTGTAGAAATTGGGGTTTTGAGCCCCAAAGTTGAGAAATGGTAGATCCTTGATTTGAGGGTCACTTCGAGGATGAAATTGGATGATTTTCTGAATATACACTATATAAGTTAAGGATGATATTTATTTTCGATAATATTTGGAATCCGTGCACGTAGGCCCGGGTGTTGACCTTGTTGCCTTTTCGAGCAAAGTTGGAAACTATTACAAATTATTAAATTACGAGTATTGGAGTATATTTTGATTGGTTTGCACATTGTTTTATTAGCTTCGGATCGTTTGGCATTAGTTTGAGGAGTTAGAGAGGCGTTAGAGCCGATTATCAGATTTTGGAGCGAGGTAAGTCTCCTGTATAACCTTGTGAGGGGGAAGTTATCTCGTAGGTATTATATTTATTATGTGCTACATGATATGGGAGCAATGCACGTATGAGGTGACGAGTGTCCCTAGGTATGCTAGAATTTTCGATTATGTACGGGCAGACTTAGACTCACGCCATGCTTAAATTGTACTATTTTAGTTATTCTTGCCTATTTAAATGCTTTAGTTTACATTTAGTCTGAGACTAGACTCGTGTAGAGTGTCGGACTTACTTTTTTAGATACTTGATTAGCGATGGAAATTGTACTTTCCTTTATGGATTTCTTTCGTGTTGTGCGTATCTGTCCGATAGTTTTTCTTGTATTTTATAACTCACACGTATATTCATAATTGGGGTTGGTGACACGTCAACGCTTAATATTCTAATTGGATCCGGCTGAACGCCTCAGCACTACTATTATGGGGTTGGGCCGTTTGCCTCAGCGGTATCATGTAATAGACTCTAATGGGATCGGGCCGTTTGCCTAGGCAGAGTAGCATATTCTTAAGGGATCGGGTCGTTTGCCTCGACAGAGTAGCATATTTTTATGGGATCGGGCCGTTTGTCTCAACAGGATTATGTATCATACTCTTATTGGATCGGGCCATTCGCCTTGGTAGTTCTATGAAACACTCTTATGGGATCGGGCCACTCCCCTCGGCATAATTGTGCGAAATACATGATAAGGAGTCCGCATACTTATGAGTTTCCTGACTTTAGATGTGACCGTTGGTTTGGTATTGACCATTACGTATTCCATTTGAGGGGGTATCCGATAATTCAAGACTTTGTGTTCATTGTTCAACTGTAGACCATACTATTTGCCAATATTTGTTATCATTGTTTATTTACCATGTTTCATACTTGTCTATTTTATTATATTTGATTTACTGAACGACTAGTAAGTGTCAATGTCGATCCCTCGTCGCTACCTCTTCGGGGTTAGGGTAGAAACTTACTGGTTACGCGTTGATTTACGTACTTTTGCTGCACCTCTGCACTAAATGTGCAGATCTGACAGGTTCATTTGGTGGTCATTTTGGCACGTAGGTGCAGCTGCTGAGGGGACTTTATGATAAGGTGCATTTCATGCTAGGATTCGCAGCACACAAAGTCTCCATCATAATTATTTACTTTATGCTGTCTATGTTGTAATGCAGACAAATGTAATATTGTTATTGTACTTCCTAGTAGATGTTCATGCACTTGTGACACCGGGTTTTAGGATGTTTTAGAATTTGTTTCTTGTTTTGCTTACTGTTGACACGCTTTTACTTTATATATTATTTAAATTGTACGTATCTATGATTTTAAATTCAATATTTCCCTATCTAATAAGATTTATGATTTGAAAATGAATAATTAAGTTGGTAATTCATCGTTGGCTAGCCTAACGGTGACGTTGGGAGCCATCACGACCTATAGTGGGTTTTGGGTCGTGACAGCTTGGTATCAGAGCGCTAAGTTCACTTGGGTCTCACAAGTCATGATCTAGTCTACTAGAGTCATACGAATTGGCACGGAGATGTCTGTACTTATCTTCGAGAGGCTATAGGGCTGTTAGGAGAACTTCCCTTCTTGATTTCCTCGCCGTGCGATTTGATTTGATTGAAGCTTATGATTTCATTTCCTTCCTACTCATTCTTATATGATGTTAAGCGCTTGTTATCAATTGGTCATCGAGGAGTTGTAGTGGTGCTACATATATGGTGCAGGCTGTCTTTTCCTACGTATTTGGGCGGACTATTATCAACACCTTGTGGAGAGATGTTTTGTCGTTTTAGCCTAGTGTTAGCATTGTCTATACTTTTGAGGCTATGCACAGTGTATTGTGATGTTCATACGTTGTTATCGTGCAGTGGTGGTGTGAATGGTAGGGTACATATTTATGTGTCGCAACAGTGAATGTCCCAAGAGGAGGATTTCTCAGTTCATGGTTTAGAGATTTAGCATTTACTTCCCGCGGAGGAAAGGCAATTAGACTATGGATGTTTAGGCTTTGGTTGACGGAGTAGCGAGATTGGATATTTTCGAACTTGGTGGAATTCTTGTTTGTGATAAGGTGTCGTTGTCCTTGTTTGAATGCATTTAGGTTCGTCGGTGTGATGATCTTCATTGGTTTGCCTTCGGGCAGGGTGTTGTGAAATGGTACCTAAAAAGCGGGTATTAGAGATGGTGGTGTGTGGCAGCTTCAGGCTCGAATAAGTGTTTTTAGTGTTGATCTTTATGGAGGCTTAGAGTTGGTGCCAATTCATTAGTTTGGATGCTATAGAGATGGATTATAATGTGAGGCAGGATTTTAGTAGTGAAGGATGAGGAATGACATGGAGGGTTATGTCTTGCGGTAGATGAGTTGTTAGTAGGTCAAGTGCGAGCAGCAGAGATCGAGTAGTTTGCTTAGGAAGTTTGAATGTGATGGGAAGGGTTTACTTGGAATGTAGAGAGATGTGAAAGCTTGATTATTGTTTTGGGATGCAACATGACTTTTTAGAACGTATTGTTGGACATTCAATTGGTGCTAATAGGATGAACGGACTCTTGCATCTGGCGGATGAGTGTGGATCTAGGAGAATCAACTGATTTCATAATCGATGTGGTTATGGCTATACTGTTGGAGGATGTCGGTATGAGGTTACACAGGTGGTCTATCTCTTATGAGAAGGTTAGGGGTTACATGACTCTTGATGAAGTTCCAATAAAGAGTTTTGCCTTCTATCCAATGGGATGCAAGTACTGTGATGTGAGCTTGGATCGCTTGAAGAAGATGGTACGACTGTCAGGGGGTCGAGTTTGCGGTTGTGGCTGATAATTCGGGATGTGTTATGATCGGCGCAACAAGAACTTACAAGAAATTTGGCTGAACAACGGTGCAAGATCATGGTAACGTAGGAGAAGGAGTTGTTGTAAGTTCTGGATTTATGTGATTGTGGCTTAAAGCTAAGTAGGGGAGCCTACCGTCTATGATCGGGTCACGTAGTGATGTGCCTTTGATGTTTCAAGTTATCGATATGTTGGTGGATTAGTTATTACTAAGGGAAGAAAACGTCAAGGGTAACTTGAGCAGGGGATTAATGGATGTGAGGTACAAGGGAAAGTAGTCATCCGGTTACTTTATCGGAGTGCTCATGTGCTAACGGAGCACTAGTGGTTTGGTTAAATAATCAAGACTGGACTAGAATGGGCGACTCTCAATAATTATTCTAGTGGTTCGAGATTTTAGGTATGGTGCTTAAGCATTTCAGGTTCGTTATGTGGCTGAAGATTGGGTTTTGCAGTAGAGTGCAAGGGGTACTTAGAGCATTTCTATGTTATCAACAGGTCTGCGGTGCAGTGTTAGAAAAATAGGAGAAACAACTTCAGATTCGCAGAAGATCTAATTAGCATAGGTGTATCAGTTGGAGTTACTATAGATTGCATGAGGAGGGTATGAAATGGTTTATGGGTATTGAAACAACGTGGTTTCATGAATTGGCTGACTTGGGATGAGTGTAAATTGGGATCTATTATGTGATTGAATAGAGATATTGATTTTGAAGGCAAGTCAAGAAGAAATCGGCAAAAAGTTGAGTCAGCCTAGTAGTGGTTTGGATCAGCATGGCTAAGAAAATGATTGGTTCCTTCGGTGTGGTAAGGCAATACAGGTGTTTTGTGGTTGTATGTGCGGGCTTGACAGCCTCCATAATTTGATTCTGATGGTTTTGATTATGTGTAAATGGGTCCTGGAAGAGTTATGGCGGTTTAGAACACGACTTGAGTTCTATGTCATTTGCGGCTATGGGAAGTTGGTTGTGTGTTATGATTCTTCTTCTAGAATGAGTTACGTGAAAAGTTCTAGCCGATGAAATGTTTATTCTACTGGTGGTTCAGGAGTTATGATGAAATTCTTGTACTCTTACGTAGTAGCATGATAGATGCAGTGAGCGGTATGGAATTGGAATATGAGGATCAAAGTTGCGATCCAGTTTTGACAGGAATGTCACAAACTCGAAAGAGCTGTGGAGAGATTTTAGATGTTTAGAGTATGTTGGCGTTATTTTGTGACACCTGAAAATGGTGTTCTTTGGAAGAGGCATTTTGTATTGATTTATGGATTCTTGATTTGCATTACAGTATTAGTATGGTTGGTAGCCATGGATGTGCAGATTTTGCTACCAGGTGCGGGAGGTCATGGGAGTATCTCCTGTGGGATGAATGTATAAGTGTGACGTGCCAGCCATTTATGTGGTAGATATTGAAATCAGGTATGGAGATTCTAGTACTGTCACTAATGGGAGAGTTTATGTTTGAGAGGCGTGCTATTTCGTTGGTTAGGGACTGTGAGAGTTTGTTCCGGATTGGTCAGTAGATCGTATGTGCCATGAATAGGGTCATTGTTGATCTTTCTAGGTTATTAGCCTATTATGGGATGATCAAAATCGGCTTGAGATCCGTTGGTAGGCCTAATGTGTGTATATTTATACCAGATCAAATATGCTTATTCAGCATAGCATCGCTTATGGATAGGTCTTTGGGCAGGGTGGATGATATTCCTGCCTTCATCTATTTCAGATGCTACTATTTTATGCCATATGGGTTGTGAGACGACTTGATTATTCACACGTGTGTTGTGATCCTTTGTATTTTGTGGTGTTATATGAGCGAGATGGCTCTCGAAATGCAGGTCGTTTATTGCACCTTAGTCGTGCTTGGCATTTCGTAGGGCATGGCACTACCTGTCTTCCTAGGGCTGTGTTTGTGCACTTGGCGTGCTTGTGATCGATGTTCGAGCATTTTGTGGGTGTGAGCATTTTCGCTCGATGGGTATTTCGTTATTGATTGTTATGTCCAGATCGGGTGGCACGCCACCACGAGTATGATGTTTAGATCAGGATGCATGCCGCAACACTGAGTTGTTCAGTACAAATCTTTATACTTATTTTGTATGTTTTGTTTCATCTCTGAGATAGGTTCATAGAATTAGTTTGGTTGTTTTTGTTCGTTGCGCAGGCCGGACAGTCTTGTATTCAGGTTCGTTATTGCTTATTGGTCATATTCGAGTTGTGGCTTGTTGGCGCATTGATGGTGTCGTATGAAATTTTTGATGGTGTTTGAGGTGGCTTATTGCCCGAGCAGCTTGTACTGGGTGAGAGGAGGTTATTGGACCTGGAATTAGTGCAATTAGATTTATATAATGTATATTAGAGGAAAAGTGTCACTCAGAATGAGGCGATGTTCTCGCCAAGCGGAGAGACTCCATGACTTATTGATATGGAAGGTAGTTATGAGTTTCTACACATCTCTTTCATCATTGCAGTATTGCGAGTGATGGAACATGGTGCGTTATGAGGTATATTACGGGCATCGGCTTCGTGAATTTGCAGCTATTGTGGTTCGAGGATGCTATTATGAGCATAAGAATTATGCGGTGCATTGCGTGAATTCAGCATGGGTGCATGATCATGTTTTGGTACATCGTGTTGAGATTGATACGGCATGCGTATGTTAGAATCAGACCTGGTACAGAATTCCAGATGTTGGAATTTGGTTCTAAGGCTTGTGGGCGAAGGTAGCAGGAAGGATCTTCAGTCTGGCTTGAGCTAATGTGCTAATATGGTTTGTGGTTGCACAAGGTGATAAACAGTGATTTTAGGCAACTTAGGAACGGTTCTTGGCAACTTTGAGGATAAACGTATGTTTAATTGGGGGAGAATGTAACGACCCGACCTGTCGTTTTGAGCTCTAGCATGTCATTCGGTTGTTCGAGACCTTGAGTAGCTTCACTTCATGTATTATGACTTGCACGTGTAGTCAGATAAGATTTTCGGGAAGATCAGAGTTGGTTTGCAAGAATAATTCTTAATTCGAAAGCTTTAGGTTCGAAGAGTTTACCAAGGTTTGACTTTTTGGTAAACGACCTCAGATCGGAGTTTTGACAGTTTCGTTAGGTCCGGATGATGATTTTGGGCTTATGCGTATGTCAGGATTTAGATTTGGAAGTTCGTTGGTTGATTTGATGCTTTTTGGCAAAAGTTAGAAGATTGAAGGTTAGAAGGTTGATAGGTTTGACCGAGAGTTGACTTTTTTGATATCGGATTTGGATTATGATTCCAGGAGTTGGTATAGGTCTTTTGTGTCATTTGGGACTTTCATGTTAAATTTGAGGTCATTCCGATTGATTTAGCATGGTTTGGCATGAGTTTTAGAAGTTTAAAAGTTCATTAGTTCAATAGGCTTGAATATATGTGCGATTCATGGTTTGATATTGTTTTGTGTGATTTGAGGCCTCTAGTAGGTTCATGTTATGTTCTGGGACTGGTTTGTGTGATTGGGTGGGTCATGGGGCCCTCGGTTGTGTTTCAGATGTGTTTGGGTTGTGTCGCCCTCTTATTTGATGTTTCAGCATCATTTCTTTGGGCATAAAAGATACCATATTGATAAAATGACCTTTGGTTTTGTGATTAGATTGAACCATTAGATCTGTATCATAATTACGAAATCATAGCAACAAGAATCGTCGAATTTTGAGGTCGAATGAGAGAGTTATGCCTATTTCTGTGTCAAAAAGGACTGCTGGTTTCTGGTGCGAACTTTTATTCTTCGCGAACGCGAGAGAGGTTTCGCAAAACGTGAAGAAGGATTTCTAGGTTGACTGGTCAACGCGAAAAATTGCTCTTCGCGAACGCGAAGGTTTCCCACGAAGGTGATGAACAAAAATCATCTAGACAATGTTTTAAACCGAGAATTTTAGTATTTTGAGCATATCTTTAGTTCTAGAGCTCCATTTGAGGTGATTTTTGCGGCATTGTTAAACAAGGGGGTAAGTATCTGACCTTTTTTTTGGCGTTTTTTCATGATTATTTTTGTTTAATATTATTTTTATTCGTCTTTGGATTGTAGAAATTGGGGTTTTGAGCCCCAAAGTTGAGAAATGGTAAATCCTTGATTTGAGGGTCAATTCGTGGATGAAATTAAATAATTTTCTGAATATACACTATATAAGTTAAGGGTAATACTTATTTTCGTTAATGTTTGGAATTCGAGCAAGTGGGCCCGGGCGTTGACCTTGTTGACTTTTCGAGTGGAGTTGAAAATTATTACAAAGTATTAAATTATGAGTATTGGAGTATATTTTGATTGGTTTGTACGTTGTTTTATTAGTTTTTGATCGTTTGGTATCAGTTTGAGGAGTTAGAGAGGCGTTGGAACTGGTTATCGGGTTTGGAGCGAGGTAAGTCTCATGTCTAACCTTGTGAGAGGGAATTTATCCCGTAGGTGTTATATTTATTATGTGCTACATGTTTTTGGGAGAAACTCACATATGAGGTGATGAGTGTCCGTGCGTATGCTAGAATTTTCGATTATGTCCGGGTAGACTTAGACTTATGCCATGCTTCAATTGTACTAGTTTAGTTGTTCTTGCTTGTTTAAATGCTTTTAATTACATTTAGCCAGAGACTAGACTCGAGTAGAATATCAAACTTATTATTTAGATACTTGACAAGCTACTTGATTAGCCCTAGAAATTGTACTTTTCTTTATGGATTTCTTCCGCGTTGTGCGTATCCGTTTGATAGTTTTTCTTGAATTTTATAATGCACACATATATTCTTGAGTGGGGTTTGTGACCCGTCAAAGTTTCATTTTCTAATTGGATCGGGCTGAATGCCTCAACAATACACTTATGGGATCAGGTCATTCGCCTCGGCGGTATCATGTAACACACTCTTATGCGACCGGGCCGTTCGCCTTGACAGAGTAACATATTCTTGTGGGATCAGGTCGTTCGCCTCGACAATATCATGTATCATATTCTTATGGAATCGGGTTGTTTGCCTCGGCAGGATTATGTATCACACTCTTATGGAATTGAGCCGTTCTCCTCGCCAGTTCTACGAAACACTCTTATAGGATCGGGCCGCTCGCCTCAGCAGAATCATGCGAAATATAAGGAGTCCATGTACTCATGAGTTTCCTGACTTTAGATGTGGCCGTTGGTTTGGTATTGACCATTACGTATTCCATTCGAGGGGGTATCTGATAATACATGACTTTGTGTTCATCAGTTGTTATTTGACTATATTTGTTCTCATTGTTTATTTACCATGTTTCATACTTGTCTACTTTATTATATTTGATTTACTGTACCACTAGTAAGTATCAGTGTCGACCCCTCCTCACTACCTCTTTGGGGTTAGGCAAGATACTTACTGGTTACGTATTGATTTACGTACTCATGCTGCACTTCTGTACTAAATGTGCAGGATCTGACAGGTTCATTTGGTGGTCATTAGGTGGTCATTAGTGCAGCTACTGAGGGGACTTTATGTTAAGGTGCATTCCATGCTACGATTCGCGACACACAAAGTTTCCATCATAATTATTTACTTTATCTTGTCTATCTTATATTCCAGACAGATGTTGTATTTTTAGTGTACTTCCTAGTAGATGCTCATGCACTTGTGATACCCGATTTTGGGATGTTCTAGAATTTGTTTATGGTTTTACTTACCCTTGACACACTTTTACTTTGTATTTTATTTAAATTCTACGCATCTACAATTTTTAATGCATTGATTTCCCTATTTAATAAGATTTATGATTTAAAAAATAGTAAAATGAATAATTATGTTGGTAGTTCACCGTTGGCTTGGTTAACGGCAACGTTCGGCGTCATCATGACCTATAGTGGGTTTTGGGTCGTGACAATAATATCAAGTTAAGAACTTGAATATTATCATTATGAAACCCAATGGTCTCTATCCAGTGAAGGTCTAGACACTTCCCTACTCCTCTGTCTTAGAGATTCTAGATTTTTAGACTTTAATGTTTCTTTCCTAAGAATGGTAGAAATCAGCCTTTGCAGTGGTCCAATTTACTTTGAATGTTTTCCTAATTTTATAGTGTCTCTTAGAGATAGAAATATCTTAGATTCTTTAACTCTCAATGTCAAAACAACGAATTATAAGACCAAAACTGGATCCTTACCAGTAGCAATTATTTATAGAATACAATATAAAGCCATGAGTTCAGCCTTTAATATTGGATCCATGAAAACCTTTATAAAGGTGAAACTTTTCTCTTCAAAACATATCTACACAGATCTCATTTGTCAATACCAAAACCTATTTCCTGGAGTCAAGTTTTTCTGCCGCAAAACTGGTTGTTGCAAGATGCTACTTATGCTGAGAAACCAGAAAATACTATAGCCTCTTCGATACAACAATATTCTAGCGGATCTGTAGCCATTTCCTTCCAAAGATCCCTTACTCAAAGAGTCTTTGTCTCTTTGTCTTCTGCACAGTCTGAAATTCAGTCTGGTGGACATTCAGTTATCTTCATTTCATTCTAGAGTCGAAACGGTTAATTTTTACTCTAGGATCTCATAAACCAAATATTCCCTAGAAACTGCCCCTCCAACGGAAGCTGATTATGAACAACCTCAATCTCCAACTTACTCAGACTTGGGTGCTGAGTTAGGTGTTTTGGGAAAAGATTATCAAATTGATAAAGAAAACTTCGAAAAAATTTTCATTCACAAGAAAATATTTTCAAAAGAACTTGGTTCTTCCAAAATTTTCACGGAGACGAAAGAAAAAATCTTCAAATATTTACTATGAATCTTTAAACTTCATTCGGAAACAAATTAATTTCTTTGAATGGTTTGAAGCTTATACTAAATATCACCAATTAGATTTTTCTTTTTCTAAGTCGGTTAACGTTTCAAAAGTTTGGAAAACTTCCTCTGGAGATGAAGTCACCTCTCAACTTCCTCCAGCACAAGGATTTTCAACAAATTATGCAAATACTTCAGTAGCAGCTAATCCTTACAAATTAAAGAACAAAAATGGAGCTATTACAGGCAAAGATATTAAAAATATATTTGAACAAAATAATTATACAAATAAATATTTACAGTCTCTTGGTAAATATTTGTTTACAAAACCACCTTCAGCATCTACTAGTTCTAAGCCAGCAGAAACCTCCACTTCTTCAATCCCTTTATTTAAACCTTATGAGATCCCTAGAACTTTCGCTACAGAACTTCGATCCACCAAGCTAAAGGCTATCCTCAGTTCTCTGATCTTCAGCGTAGGATCCTAGAAATTGAGAAAATCACAATAGCTCAAGAGACCCCAGCTAACGATTCTTTTGTACAGGTTCTCGGAGAAGTCAATTCTGACCAAAAAAAAAAAAAGTCAATTCTGACCAAGAAACCAATTCACAGTCAGAACAACTTCATGGCAATCCTCCCCTAAAAATTTCCCCTATTAGAATAGGATCCTTTAATTGGCGTCAACCTCAAAGACTCTATTATTCTAGAGCTACCCATCCTAATGTAGCCTTAGATAAAAGATCTGATGTTATGCAAAACAATTATAATGCCAATAATATATATGAGTGGAACATAGATAGTTGTTCTGAATGCAATACTTTGGCCAAATTACAGCAAATGACTATGGTAGCCACTGCATACCGAACTTCTCATAACTGTTCTAATCAGCTTACTACCTATGTCTTAGCAGTAGGTTTTAGAGGTCAACTTAAAGGATGGTGGGATACCCATCTTAGCGAAGAAGATAAGAACCAAATTGTCTAAAGTGTCCAAGTTGATTCAATAAGAGAACTAATTCTCACAAATGGCCTTACCATTTCTGATTCAACCAACACCCTGATTTATACCATTATCAAAATATTCATAGTAGTCTAGGTATCTTTAGGGAAAGATCTTCTGAGATACTTAACAACCTCAAGTGTAAAACCCTTTATGATTTCAGATGGTATAAAGATTCCTTTTTTATCCGAATCTACGAAAAACCTGATGGAAATCTCCCACATTGGAAAGAAAAATTTCTAGATGGCCTACCTAAGTATCTTAGTGAATTAGTTAAAGAGGAACTCCAAAACCAGCATATTGGTGATGTTATTCCTTACGAAAAAAACACCTATGGCCAACTTACCAGTCTCATTCAACATGTTGCTCTCAAAATCTGTCGGGGTGATAAGATATTTAGACAATTAGCTAAGGATAAAACACAGACTCGCTAAGATCAAGATAGTTTTTGTGAACAATTTGGATTACCAACTTGTAGTAAAAGGCCTCATAAGAGAAGAACAATAAAAGATATGGAGATTATGAAATATAGGTCTTCTGCACCCAAGTTTAGGAAAACCAAACCATTTCTGTCTAAATCCAAAACCTTTCCTATTGAACATAAATCAACAACTTTCCAAACTCCCAATTCTGGCAAATATTTCAAGCGCAACAAACCAGGTCATATAGCCAAATACTGCAAGTTGTCTAACAAAGTTAGAAATCTTGATTTAGATGAGTCCGTTCTTAACCAGATCGAACAACTTTTATTAGAAAATAGTGACACTGCTGATGTTGATGATGATGAACTTGAACAGCAATTTAACCAACTCGAAGATCATGACACAGAATCATCTTCATCCTAGTCTAGTCAAGAGGAACCTGCGATTAATGTTTTCTCCAAGGAACAAGATCTTCTTCTTGAAATAATAAGCAATCTTCAAGATTCTGAGCAAAAGAAGTATTATCTCGAGCAATTCAAACGAACTATAGATAAGCCTTCTAAATCTTCCTTTAGTGTCTTTTCAAATCATCCTCAAGTTGCGAATACCTACAATATTACTAATATCCTCAGTAGATTCCCTTCCCAAAATCCTAAGTAGTAAATATCCAAAATCTCCAAACTGAGATAGCATTCCTTAAGGAATAAATTTGAGAAATTAAGGCTAGACAAGAACTAGATCGCCTTGTTCTCCAATCGCTCTCTACCATATCTGAAGAGCCCAAACTAACTAAAACTAAACCAGTTGTCCAAGAAGTTCTTATCAACCACCTCTATAGAATTTCCATAAGAAAATGGCATATGAGAGTCATCCTCATTGTAAATAGGTCTTCTACCTTGGATATCATTGCCTTATTTGATACAGGTGCAGATTTCAACTGTCGCGCCCCGTTTTCTCGCGAAAGCGGGTTTCGACACGTGACAACTCTTTTAAATGGAGGGTGTTAAAATATAAGAGTCACCACCTAATGATTTTTAACGTGCGTTAGGGCACCCATTTACGGATAACTCTGTTTGACTAGTCTTCGTCACCAAAGATCGGGTAAGGGCTCAAATTACCTCAAAGAAAAGGTGTTAGACACTCTTTGAGGTCCACAACTGTGGGTCCCGGTCGAACTTTTAACTATGTGGATTATGTAATTAGACGAGGTGAGCAAATAAAAGGAAATTTAGAAGTCGGAAAGTCTTATTATAACTCATGAGAATCGATGCAAAATCTTAATGACTCAAGGATACAACTACATTCATCTATGTCAAGTGACTTAACTGTAAATAACGAGTGCATAAAGAAAGGAGGGAGGGGTCCTAAGTTTTTTAGCCTAAAGGATCACACCGTGCAACATAAATAATACTTCGCAACTCCCTTGAGGTAGGGTTGCTCATATTATTCAGCGGGCTACCCAATTACTATGTTAAAGTTGTTTACCTAAAGCGCTATAATTCAATTCTAAATCGTACCCTATGTGTGCTTTACCCGTCCCATGCCTTTGGTCCAGGAGGCTTTGGACCTACTACTTTGGTAGTTATTAACATTTATTAGGCTGCTAAAAATGAGAAAACCAGGTGTGCAATCAAAAACAAATAGGACTACATATAATCAACACCAAAGGCCCAAGTTTACCTCCTTATATAGACACGAATACACGTCGTCAATTAGTCAGACAGTTATAGCTTATGCTAGTGATGTTCAGATTATTTGAACGGACAGTTATAGACAGACAGATTTGGAGTTAAGGCCTGTTAAATTCTATAAATAATTTCTAGGTGATTCTGATTTCCAGCGGTGTACAAACAGCGTTGCAACTTTAGGCTAACTGATTTGCAGATTGAAGGCATTACAAACCTATAGGCGTGATCTCTAGTTATCTGCGTAATGAGGCAGTGGAGCGATCCCAGAACTCTAAATTACCAGCACTAAGTTTTATAGACATGTCTTTTAGGCAGGTGACAATGTCCTATAGGCAGGATTTCTAGTAGTTAACAACTGAAATTGATTTTATGTACTTTATCGCTATAGGCATGTCGTCTAAGTGTAGTAATGACAAAGTAATTGATTGGTGGATTAAGAACCTGTAGTCATGATATCTAAAGGAGCAACGTACTAAGAACAATAGAAGCAGATGGTTGATTGATTAATTGAAACCCTATAGACATGGTATCTAGATGGACATTAGCAAAACATGGGTTATGGTACGCTATAGGCATGCTATTTAAAGTGTTTAGTAGTGCACATGGAAACAAGCGTAGCAATTACTTGAGCCAACATGTTTGACAAGTTAAGTGAAGTTTGTGCATGATTCCTACAGGCATGCTTTCTATGAGTGTGTAGAAATAGAGTATGTCAAACAAAAATAGCAAACAAAGTATGTGGATCTTACAGGCATATTTTTTACCATTTTATGCAAAAACAGAATACACTCGTTCCCTTTTTATTAATCTCCCCATCCTTCAGTTTACAAATCATTATAGACACAAATGCAATAATGCATACATAAAGATGACAAACTATAGACTAAAACAAGTACAAGGCCACTAAGGCAATCACGGGCCAAAAACAAAGTAAACCGGGAATATCTTAGGCCTTCAATAGCCTTACTCCTGGACAAAGCAGCAAGCCCAAACCACAGACTCACAAGAAAACAAATAGAGTGCCCCTGAATCCTATGAAAAAGTCCAACAAAACATATGGCCCCTTCCAGGCCAATAATTTACTTACACAAATGGATGCCAAACTTGACCAAAAGATTAACAAATGACTCATAGAATTAATTGAACAGCTCAAACACTCAGTTCTCAAAAGTGAAATTAGCAGCAACTCTGCTCAAGGTATATAAACAAAATCATGCTAAGTTGGAAGGCGTACAAGACACATATAAGGCAAATTTATGCTCATAGTTCTAGTGACAAGTTTGCGAGTGACCTATTTGACTACATAGGATAGTAAACCATTCTAAAGAGTTTCTATAAGGAAACATGATTCAGAGTCAATCTAGGGAACCTTAGATGAAGGTCTAGCAGATTCAAGAAAGAAGCAAACAAAGTACAGCCAACAAATAGAATGTTCATCATAGAAAACCAATGAAAAGAACAACGTAACAGAGCAAAACTCATGATCAAGTGACTGCTTAATGGAACAGGGAAATCTTAGCATGCTGAACACTAATCATAATACAAGAAGCATGTTAATCATCAGAATCAAGATAGGCTAGTATTGAACCTGATACTAGTTGGTCATATTGGAGAGGAGAGACTGGTTATGAGGTTTCCTAAGGTCCCAGACAGTGTTGAAAAGCATAGGATCACATAAGTTCCAAATATATATTAAAGCTTAAATGGCATGAAGACAATCTTTAGCTAATTAGTATAACATCAGGAAATTAGCAGGTCGGACACGAACGACTTAACCAGGTCTGAAACACATGCATGGATTTATCTCAAAGGCATAGGTCAAGGCACGGGACACGCATTAATCGACAAGTAGAAAGGAAAGCATGCTTAGGCTAATAACATAATCAGGAGTTGACCATAGAACATTATTAAGTTGCACATAAATGCCTTAATAGGAATCAGAATAGGTCCTGGGCATGACTCAACTCATCCTAAGAGTACAAAACAAGGCAAGATGCTACACTCGAACCAAAAAATAGTGATAAATATTCGAGCACACACATTAGAGCCAACCGACTTAAGAAAAATAGAACCAACGCAATAGGCAAGTTTGATAACTAGAAGGCATAGAGCCTCAAAGAATAGCTTCAACGCAGACAATAGGACGTTGGTTCATAAAATCTCAGAGGCATAGATATACAGAGCAGGAATTCAAACGAGAAAAAAATAAAATAAAATTGCAAGAGTCGTAGCTACCTTACTAGTTACAGATGAACAAATAAACAAGGGGAGTAATTTCAGCAACACCTCAATGTCAATAGCAAAACGAGCAGTAGAACCCAGGAATCTCAGTGCGTCAGAGTTTCTAGGGTTTCGAATGAACCCCGGGAAGTGCTCACACTGAGAAAGGTTTAACAATTGAATTTTGGTGGCCTTGGCTTTCAGTCGGCCAAAAGATTAAGCCTCAGAATAGTATAGGATAAGAAAGAATAAGAGAAAAGTAGTAGTTTTTGCGATTCTGAAGTCTCCCTTAGGGGAGTTGGGAGATGGGTTTATATAGTAATAAAAATCAACACATAAATAAGGAAATAAAATCAATGAAACATAAACAAGGAAAGAAGAACATACAAAAATCAATTTAGAATCGGATTAGGGGAAGAAACCAGGTAAACCCTAAGTAACACCAAATTTACACAAGTAATAGCAGTATAATCCAGAAAAGGTAAGTAAATCATGATAAGAATCCATGGATGAGTTGGTTTCAGAGAAGAATTGGGGTGGCGGCTAGGGTTTGTAAGGTGAGGGGAGGTTATGAGAGTATAGGGGCGGCCGTTTGGGAAAAAATGGGTTAGGGTTTGAGGTTGTGCGGTTATAAGGAGAGAAGGGGGATGTGTTGTGAGCCATTGATCTTGAGAGATCAACGGCTGTGATTTGAAAGATAGAGATGAGGCGGGTCAGTCGGGTCCCGTCCGGGTTGGAGTAATAAGGGTCTTTGGTTTGGGCTGCTGAAGGCAAAATGAAGTGGGCCAAATGTTTTGGGCCTGCTTTTGGCCTGAAATTCATATTAAAGCTGGGCCATAATTTAAATACATGAAAATTTATCAAAAAATAAATTATAAGATGTAATAAAAAATAAAAAAATATTATTTATGTAGTAAAATGCTTTAAAATAATATTTTTAACATTATAAAAATATAAAATACTATTTGGCATAAATGATGTGAAAAAATATAATTATACATAACATATAGGCTATTATTGCAAAATTATGTAAATAGCCTAAAAATACATATATAACTATATAAAATTATGAAACCTATATTTGGATAAATATAATTAATTTAGATGATTAATCCATAACAAAATAAGTTGAAAGAGTAATTAATAAATATTCAAGTAATTTAAATGCAAGAAAATCAATTTTAAAGCTTAAAAAAATTACAGAAAATACTTGTATGACTTTTTGAAAATTAAGTATATGATGTAAAATGATATTTTGAAAGTATATATACTATTTGAAAAAATATGAGGGCAAAATTAGGTATTAATAGCTACCCCTCTTTACCTGGGAATGATGAAAGAGTTGTCAGGGTAAAAACAATGATGACCAATTTTGTTCAAAGTGAGTGAAGAATGATGCACTTTGAAAAAAAAGGGGCCGAACCTTGCTTCTTGAGTTTCTTACATATCTCTAGTGTTAACGGAATCAGGCCGTGTATAGTTCTAGATCAAACGGCGAACGAAACTGATAGAGTTGTTATACGAGTGGTCATATGTTTCAAAAAGGATCTTTCGGGTAGGATAGTGTCGTAAATAACGGATAATTTTAGGTGGGATTATGAATGCGAATTGGATGTTATAGATGTACGAGGCAGGTATTTGAACGGTTATAGAACAAAAGGTAATCAACTAGTGATCATCGGTTACGTTTGAGGTAGTCAAAGGATGTGAACGTTGTGAACATAAACTAGAGTGGAAATTGCTCCTATTTGCAGAACGGTTACCTCCTGAGTTTCCTGCAAAACTTAAAACACGATCCACGCGAATATATGAGGTTATTAAATAAATTTAAACGTGATGCAAATTCCCTTCGGACCATGAAGGTTGTCTTCGGATGATGAGGATGATATCCTAAGACCATGATGTCCTAGGCCATGAAGCGTATAGTAAGGGATTCGCAGGCCAGGGAATGATGTCCTCGGGCTATGAGGATGGTGCCTCTAGACTATGACGCCTTTGAATAATGATATGTAATTTCGAGAGATCCTCCAGCCATGGAATGGTTTCTTCAGGCTGTGAGGATGGTGCCTTCGGACTATGACACCTTTGGATAATGTGGCGATGTTTCAGCCCATGAAATGCAAAGATGTGGCGATGTCGATCATTTGATAGAGAAAAAAGGTGATGCTTAGTCATATTTGAGGACGAGACAAGACAAGGCTTAGTCTTGTATGAGAGGGGGCAGTGCTTGGCCCTATGCAAAGAAGGGAGACAGTGCTTAGTCTTATGTAGTTAGCGGAGATAGTGTTTAGTCTCACGCGAAGGAGGATAATGCTTAGCCACATGCAATAATGGACGCAGTGCTTAGCCTCATGCAAGGAATGGAGAGAGTATTTAGTCTCATGCAAAGAAAGGCAATGCTTAGATTTATGCAATATGGAGACAGTGCTTAGTCTCATGCAAAGAATGGAAACAATGCTTAGCCTCATGCTAAGGAAGGCAGTGCTTAGCTTTATGCAATAATGGAGGAAGTGCTTAGCCTCATGCAGTGATGGAAGCAATTCTTAGCTTCACGCAAGGTATGGAGAAAATGCTTAGTCTCATGCAAAGAACGGTAGTTCTTAGCCTTATGCAGTAATAGAGGTAATGCTTAGCCTCATCCAAGGTATGGAGACAATGATTAGTCTCATGCAAAGAAAGGCAGTACTTAGTCTTATGCAGTTATAGAGGCAATGCTTAGCCTTATGCAAGGTATGGAGGCAATGCTTAGTCTCATGCAAAGAAAGGCAATGCTTAGCCTTATGCAGTAATGGAGGCAATGCTTGGCGTCATGCAAGGCGTGGAGACAGTGCTTTGTCTCATACAAAGAAAGGCAGTGTTTAGCCTTATGTAATAATGGAGGAAATGCTTAGCTTCATGCAAGGAAAGGTAATTCTTGACCTTATGCAATGATGAAGGCATCGCATTGCCCGATGTGATAAAAAGCAATGACTAAGTGCGAGAGGATAAAGCATTTCTTAGCATGATGTGTTTGCGTTTGGCAACTTTTGTTGGTGTGAAGATAGTGATCTTGTTGTGTGTATATATTTGCGGACGTTCCTGTTATGTTCATTGTGCCTGCATCCAAAGAAAAATCGTGAGTCTTGCGGAGGAAAGGTTGGTTCGTGCTCTCGATTCCTTGCTTTGCCGTCGCTCTTGTCTAGATGTCTTGCTTGAGTCATTCTTGTCATTCTATTCTGGTAGAGTTGACCATGACATACCGCGTTCATTTTTTTTCCATCAATGAGAGCTAGTTGTTAATATCGGCTTCATATCCATTATGCGTCGTTGAGCTCGACTTCCTCTATGATTCTTAAGGAAGGGATTTCTACTTCGGCAGGAATAACGGCTTCAGTACCGAAACCAGTAGGTAGGGAGTTGCACTAGTGGATATACGAAATGTGGTGCGATACCCGAGCAAAGCAAACGGTAGCTTCTCGTGCCATTCTTTGTAATTGTCTACCATTTTCCTCAATATCTTCTTGATGTTCTTGTTAGCGGCTTCTACGGCTCCGTTCATCTGCAGCTTGTATGCTGTAGAGTTTCGATGCTTGATCTTGAGTGTTTCACACATGGCTTTCATCAAGTCGCTGTTGAGATTGGCGGCATTGTTGGTAATGATCAACTCTGGTACTCCAAATCGACAAACGATGCGGTCCCAAACAAAATCCGCTACAACCTTCTTAGTTACAGCTTTATAAGATATGGCTTCAACCCATTTTGTGAAGTAGTCTATAGCCACCAGAATGAACCTATGTCCGTTTGAAGCAGCGGGTTCGATTGGTCCGATGACGTCCATACCCCAAGCGGAGAAGGGCCAGGGCGAACTTGTTGAATTAAGTTCGTTTGGTGGTACTCGTATCATGTCAGCATGTATCTTGCATTGGTGACACTTTTGAACAAACCTGATGCAGTCCGTTTCTGTAGTCATCTAGAAATACCCTGCTTTTAATATCTTCTTGGCCAGAGCGAAACCATTCATGTAGGGTCCGCAAGTTCCGGCATGTATTTCTTCGAGCAATCTAGACTCCTTCTTGGCATCGACACACCGTAGTAATCCCAGGTCAGGAGTCCTTCTATACAGAATTCCTCCACTTTGAAAGAAAGAGTTGGCTAATATGCGAAGCATGCGCTTTTGAGTATGGGTAGCACTCTCTGGGTATTCTCCCTTTTCCAAATACTCATTGATGTCGTGAAACTACGGATTATCGTCAATCTCTTCTTCAACATAAGCACAATAAGCTGGCTGCTTATGAATTCCTATTGGGATAGGATCGATGAAATTCTTGTCTGAATGTTGTATCATGTAAGACAAAGTGGCTAGTGCATCTGCGAACTCATTCTGAATCCTTGGAACATGTTTGAACTCTATCTTTGTAAATCTCTTGATCAGCTCTTGTACACAGTGCAAATATGGCAATATTTTAGTGTTCTTCGCAACCCATTCCCCTAGAACATGGTGCACTAAAAGATCCAAATATTTGATTACCAGCAGCTCCTGAATGTTCATGTCAATAGCCTATCTGAGTCCCAGGATGTAGGCTTTATATTCCGCCATATTGTTGGTGCATGGAAACCTGAGTTTTGCGGATACCGAATAGTGTTGATCGGTTTCTGATACTAAGACAGCTCTGATACCTACTCCTTTAAAGTTTGCTGCTGTGTTGAAGAACATCCTCCAACCATCGTATGCCTCTGTAATATCTTCTCCTACAAATGATACTTCTTCATTGGGAAAATACGTTTTTAATGGTTCGTATTCTCCATCTACGGGATTTTCTGCCAATTGATCTGCCAATGCTTGCCCTTTGACTGCTTTCTGAGTTACATAGATGATGTCGAACTCACTCAGTAATATTTTCCACTTTGCTAACTTACCCGTAGGCATGGGTTTCTGAAAGATGTATTTTAGCAGATCCATCCTTGATATAAGATACGTAGTGTATGCATAGAAATAATGTCCCAATTTCTGAGCTATCCATGTCAAGGCACAGCAGGTGTGTTCCAACAAAAAGTACCGTGTCTCATATGGCGTGAACTTTTTGCTCAGATAATATATGGCCAGCTCCTTTTTTCCAGTTTCATCATGTTGTCCTAGAAGACAATCAAAATCCCCATTTAACACGGACAAATAAAGAAGTAGAGGTCTTCCAGGTTTTGGTGGTACCAGCACGGGCGGCTTAGATAAATACTCCTTGATTTTGACGAAGGCTTTCTGGCATTCTTCAGTCTAGCTTGTTGCAACATATTTCCTCAGCATTCTGAAAATTGGCTCACATATCACCGTTGATTATGCTATAAAACGACTGATGTAATTGAGGCGCCTTCGAAAACCCATCATATCCTTCTTATTCTTTGGAGGCGGCAAGTCCTGGATAGCTTTGATCTTTGGCGAGTCTAACTCAATACCCTAGCGACTAACGATGAAACCTAACAACTTTTGAGTAGGGACCCTGAAGGCATATTTTGCAGGATTCAACTTCAAATTGTATTTTCGAAGCCGAAAAATTTCTTCAGGTCTGCTATGTGATCCGAACTCCTTATGATAACATCATCCACGTACACCTCTATTTCTTTGTGTATCAGGTCATGGAAAATAGTCGTCATGGCCCTTATGTAGGTGGATCCAGCATTCTTCAGACCAAATGATATCATTTTGTAACAATATATTTCCCATGGTGTGACAAAGCCGGTCTTTTCGGTGGCCACTTCATCTATCCAAATCTGATGGTATCCTACGAAGCAATCCACAAAGGATTGGAGTTCATGCTTGGCGCAGTTGTCAATCAGTATGTGTATGTTGGACAGCAAAAAATCATCCTTAGGACTTGCTCTGTTCAAATCTTGGTAATTGACACATACTCTAACTTTCCCATCTTACTTCGAAACTAGCACAATGTTGGCTAGCCAGGTCGGGTATTCGACCACTCGAAGAGCCTTGGCTTTGATTTGCTTGGTGACCTCCTCTTTTATCTTCAAACTCATATCTTGCTTGAACTTTCTGAGCTTTTGCTTAGCCGGAGGACACATGGGATTGGTGGGTAGCTTGTGAGCTACTATGGATGTGCTTAAACCAGTCATATCATCGTAGGACCATGCGAAGATGTCTTCATACTCCTTTAGGAATCTAATATACCCTTCTTTCTCCAACGGTGATAGATGAATGCTTATACATGTTTCCTTGACCGTTTTGAAATCCCCTAAGTTAACGGCCTCACTTTCCTCCAAATTAGACTTTGGTTTGTTTTCAAAATCCTCTACTCTTCCTCGGGTATTATATCATCTTCCAGAACCTCTAAATCATTGCCCTTATGTTGCGTTGTCTAATTACATGTCACAATCGTAGGTTCATCAGGATATGTAATAATTATGCTAAAAAGAAATGCAGAAAGATAATAATAAATATAAAAAGCAGTAATGCATGAATAAAACTTTTAAAAACATCAACAAGTACGATTCGATGGCTCGAGTAACTTGTTCAAAACAAAATATTGAAAAATGTCTCAAATGCTTAAATATTTGAAAATAATTCATATTAATTTTTCAGGCTACCCAGGAACTTGACGGGCCCGGGATAGTGCAGCGGTCTAGTTCTTAAGAACAACTCCTTCTTTCACGGTCTGAATGGTAAGGTCTTTCTCCTCCTCCTCCTCAAAAATTGCACTGTAGTCCATGTCTTCTTCATCTAGAAACAGCTTCCTCATGCCAGCCAAAACCTCATCTTTCTCAAATCCCCATATCATGTCAGCATGATGCAATGTCTGGTGCAGAGGTGGTACGGGGATGTTCCAGTGGATAATAAGGAGCACGTGCCATGGTGGTGACCAATTCTGATATTCTTTCCATGTGTATTCATATCCAAGTCTAAAAGTCGTTCCATGGTACTGTGGTTGTACGATTTGGTGATTCCCCGAAGTTTTTTGCTGAGACCCTTGCCAGGTTCATACCCCGTCCATAGCAATATGCTTTTTATCTTGTTGCTCCAACATCGATCCTTTTCAATTGCGTTAACCCGTTCAATGCAATGGTTTGTTTCTCCACCCAGCTTCCTTATATTTTTGATGACCGAAACTGTCTGGTTGGTGTAGATGGGGTTGTTTCCATCTCCAAAGATGATCACCTCCTGATGATTCCACTCAAATTTACAGCCTGGTGTAGAGTTGAAGCTACTACCCCGGCGACATGTATCCATGGTCGTCCCAACAATAGATTGTAAGTAGCAGATATATCTAGCACTTGGAACTCAACATCAAACCTAGTCGGACCCATCTGTAGACTGAGGTTGATTTCTCCAATGGTGGCTCTTTGAGATTCATCGAACGCCTTCGCATTCATGCTTCTCGTTCGCATTTCGTGTAGGCCGTTACCTAGTCTCTTTAGTGTGGTCAGTGGGCATATGTTAATACTCGAACCTCCATCTATCAAGACCTGGCGATGAACTTATCTTCAAATTGCACCGTGCTGTGCAACGCCCTATTGTGACTCAGTCCTTCTGGTGGTAATTCATCTTCGTGGAAAGTGATTTTGTGGCTTTCCAATACCTGTCTGACCATGTTAGCCATCTCTCCACTAGTGATGCCGGTGGGTACATAAGCTTCACTTAACACCTTCATCAAAGCATTCATGTACGCGTCTAAGTTTTGCAGCACTGATAAGATGGATATCTGAGCAGTAGTTTTGTTCAAGTGGTCAACAATAGAGCACTCTCTTGCTTGTATCTTCCTCCAAAGATCGTCAGTGCCAGTCTCGGCAACAGACGGCTTAGGTGTAGCTTCCTTGCTTGTTCCTTCTAGATTCTCAAGTGTATAAACTTTACTAGTTCTAGTCATACCTTGCGCGGCACCTGTTTCTTCCATTTTGGCTTTTCCCTTTCTTCTTGGTTCCGCAACATAATCCCATGGGACGACATCAGACTGGTAAGATAGTGTGGGAGCTACCATTACAGTGAAAGGCGTCGTTACCTCAACTTCAAATGGCACCTGCGTTTGTACCAACACTGGCGTGAGGGTGACCGGAGATGTTTTAGGAGCGTCTCCCTCTCGAATGAGTCCAATGGACCCCTCTTGATCCCATTCTTCTCAGTTTCTATCACATTCATTCTCTCACCTCTGCGATCCGGGAGAGGGTTTTTACGAACATTTGGTGCAACTTCCTTTGCCTGTATGACCTTAGTGTTGTTCAGCGTCCGAATCTTATCTTTTAACGTGCGACACTCCTCAATGGTATGGCCCTTCATGCTTGAATGATAAACACATGTCTTGTTGGGGTTGATCCATTGGGAGGAATTTTCCACAACAACAGCAGGGATATGAGTAAAATAACCAGTGGCTTTCAATCTCTTACAGATGGTCTATGGGTTCAGCAATTGGGGTGTATTATCTAGGAGGTCTGTGGTCAAAATTTGGAGGTGGCTTCAGGTAGTTTTGGCGCGCGAGTGGAGGTGAATGGTAATATGCAAGTTGAGTGTTGCAGGTATGGTATGTGGTGGTAGGGTATTGGTATTTTGGGGGTGAAGGTTGATATGTGGGTGGGGGTGTTTGGCATGTGAGGGGAGACTTGGGACTCTGGGCTACCATCACGACACCCACTTCCTTCTTCTTTGAAATACCTCCTGATTGCAAAGCTTTATTCGTAGCCTGCAGTGCCTCGAAATTGGTCTCCATCCCATTCTTAATTCCTTCTTCTATTCTTTCTCCTAGCTTGATGATGCCGGAGAATTTGTAATTTTCAATGACCATCAACCTTTTGCGATACTGCGGATCTTGAGCTCTAACAAAGAACTTGTTCATTTGTTCTTCTTCAAGTGCTGGCCGTACCTTTGCGGCCTCTGATCTCCAACGAGTAGCATACTCACGGAAGGTTTCTGTCGGCTTCTTCTTAATTTACCTATAGCCTTTTGGAATCGCAACAAACACATTGTTAGGCTCCCTTACGAACCTAACTTTGATGAAAAAACCATCCCCACAAAAGCTCGTCCTATCTAGATGAATCACGAGCTAACCATTCATTGTCAAAAAGAAATCAATGATATTTTTAATAAACGCATCATCTCTCCAAGCAAATTTTTACGACCCTAATTTTCCTCTGTAGGATGTCGTGACGGCACCTAGTCTCTAAGGCTAGGTAAGCCTAACAATAATGCGGAATAATGAAATAATAATTTAAAGTCTCAAAATTTCAACAACTATATAAAATCTGCAACTCAACATGTACAATTCCCAAAACCCAGTGAAATATAAGTCACAAGCTCTATGAAGTGATATTGAATATCTCTATACAATAGTGTCTAAATAAGGATAAGAAAATAAAATAATTCAGGTGGAGGGGGACTCCGAGGCCTGTGGATGCTGGCAGGTGTACCTAGAAGTCTCCACACACGGACTCTACTCACTTCTAGTAGTTCCCATACTAGCCACGTGTATCAAGCCCAACTTATCTCACCACATGCGTTTCAACCCCAAAACCTTATATCACCGCATGTCAATATCACAACATATCACAAATCACACCTCGACTACCCAACATCAGAACTTGCCAGAGAAACCAAACAACAACAATATATTCCCAGTAAAGGGCCCATGGCTCAACCACAGTGTACACAAGAGTCTCAACAATAACAACTAGAATGAACAACTCAACAGAATGGTATTTCATAACTTAACACTTCTCCTCAATGTGAATCACAACCTTTATATCTCAATACCAATTTCAACAACAAGATATTCCACGATTTAACAATTTCAATTAAAGAGTTCAACAATCAAATAATGAATATGGGATAAAGGAAACAAGAACTTCAATTAAACATGCAGGGCAATTAGCATGTAAGAGAATAAGACAAGTAGACATGTGAAAATAGACTACAAATGATGACTATAACTTGTTAAGGTAACTCAATCACGACATGAAAGGAATATACATAGCTAAAATTGAAAATTTCCACATTTAGCCTATGTACACACTCGTCACCTTGAGTACAGGGATTTCACATATTACAATTATCACAGCCAACACAAATCCTAAGGGGTAATTCCCCCACACAAGATTAGGCAAGTCACTTACCTCGAAACATGCTGACTCAATCCACTAGAAGGCCTTTCCCTCAATTATCCAACTCCGAACTGCTCGAATATGGCCAAAACAACTTCATACTATAAATATAAACTATAGGAAATAAATTCAAACAATGAAATTTCGATCTTTGCAAAGAATTAAAAAGTTAACATGGGCACGTGCCTCAAAACCCAACAAAAATTATAAAATACGAACACCCATTCGATAAAGAGTTCAACCATACAGGAATTATTTAAATCCGACCTCAAGTCGCCTTTCAAATCCTCAAATTTTAGCCTAAGAAGTTTCTACCATTTTCCCCCAATTTTCCAACTCAAACCACTAATTAAATAATGAAATTAACAATAGATTCATGCAAATTAACCAAAACCGAGTTAGGATTCCTTACCCAAAAGTTTTCCTTGAAGAACCCTTGAAACATCGCCTCCCACCGAGCTCTCTAAGTCCAAAAATTGATTATGAATCAAAGCCTCGAATTTTCTTATTTCTGCCCAGCGACTTCCGCTTCTGCGACGCCGTACCTGCGGAAAAACCATAACAGGTGCATATTCCACTTAAGCTCAGGGGATTCTGCTTCAGCGAGTAAAGTCTCGCACCTGTGAGTGTGCTCCTACGGAAAACTCTCCGCGTCTGCAATTACCGACCAAGCTTGCCCCCTTCCGCATCTGCGACCACTTCTCCGCACCAGCAGACTCGCAGATGGGGAAACCATATCGCACCTACAATCCCAGCTGGGCAAAGCCAGCTTTGCTTCTACCACCAATTGCTCTCTTTTGCAAGTCGGCACCAGCGACCAATCCCTCCGCAGGTGCGATGCCACCAGAATCTGGAAACTTCAGCAATCCAATAAATCCAAATTTTGATCCGTTTCAATCGTTTCACACCCAAGGCCCCTGGGATCCCGTCCCCCAAGTAAAAAAAACATAATGGACCTACTCGAGGCAAAAAATCACATCAAATCACATTGATTCTACAAATCGCAACCCAAATTCAAGACAATGAACTATGAACTTCCTAATTCCGAAACCAATCGATTCATACCAAAACAACTCCGATTGTATTCAAATTTTGTACACAAGTCATAAATAACATTACTGACCTATTCCAACTTTCGGAATCGGAATCCGACTCCGATATCAATAAAGTCAACTCTCGGTCAACTTTCTAAATCTTCCAAACCTTAATTTTTCTAACTTTCGCCAATTTACGCTGAAACGACCTACGAACTATTGGAACCATCAAAAGTCTATTCTGGAGTCATATTCACAAAAGTCAAACCACGGTCAACTCTAACAACTTAGGACTCCAACTTAGGGACTATGTGTCCCATTTCTCTCTCAAACTCTCCCGAACATGAAAACAAGCACCCGCGCAAGTCGCGTAACCACAATAAAACACAGAGGAGACAATAAATAGAGGATCAGGGATACAATACTCAAAACGACTAGCTAGATCGTTACACAAATCCCCTTGGAGTTGTGCTTCCTTTTACATCAATAAACACTTTGAAATTGAACGAGGTCTCGCACGATTAGTCATAATTTATAAACCTTTAAACAAAGCACTCTGTTGGATTAGATATCCTATTCCCAACAAAAAGAATTTACTTCAAAGTCTTATGCTGCAACTATCTTTTCAAAATTTGATTTAAAATCAGGATTTTGGCAAATTCAAATAGACCCCAAGGAGCGGTATAAAATAGCTTTTACGGGGCCATTTGGACAATATGAATGGAATGTAATGCCATTTGGTTTGAAAAATACTCCTTCCGAATTTCAAAGGATAATGAATGATATTTTTAATCCTTCTCAAAATTTATTATTCTTTATATTGATGATGTTTTAGTATTTTCTACTAGCATAGATTAACATTTTAAACATCTAAAGGTTTTCTTTGATATTATCAAAGAGAATGGATTAGTTTTATCAAAAATTAAATATAGTCTTCTACAAATAAACATCTGATTCCTTGAGCACAATATCCAGCAAGGAACCATTCTGCCTATTCAAAGATCCACACAATTTGCTAACAAATTTTCTAACCAAATTTTATATAAAACTCAGCTTCAAAGAATTTTAGGGTGTATTAATTATGTATCAGATTTTATTCCAAGCCTTAGCAATTTGCTAAAATCTCTCCATGATAGATTGAAAAAAAAACTCAACCTCCGTGGACTTCAGTCCACACCAACGTTATCAAAGAAATAAAATTGAGAGTCAAAGACCTTCCTTGCTGATCTCATCACTATCCTTCTGCAATCAAAATAGTTGAAATCGATGCATTAGACAATGGTTATGGTGGCATTTTAAAGCAGAAAAAAGATGGCAAGGAACACGTTGTTGCATTTGCATCAAAATATTGGAATAATTCTCAAAAAAATTATCCTACAATTAAAAAAGAAATTTTAACAATTGTTTTGTGCATTTCTAAATTCAAGCTGATTTACTAAATCAAAAATGATTATTAAGAATTGATTGTAAAGCTGCAAAATCTGTTTTACAAAAGGATGTACAAAAGCTTGCTTTTAAACATATATTTGCTAGATGCCAAGTTTTTTTTTTTTATCTATTTTGACTTTGATATAGAATATATCAAAGGGAGCTCAAACTGTAATCCAGATATTCTTACCCGAGAATTCTTGTAGGGGAGATAAAATGCCTAGAAAAGAGAAAGCAGAAATTTTAGATCCTCCAATACCCGCTCTTCCTCTGCTAGAGGAAAATATTACTGAAGCAGTACCCAAATAGTCTTCTATAGATGTTGTATCCAAACAAAAAATCATTTCAGTTGCCTCCAAGCAACTCTCAAAAGATGCAACTGAACCAAGCCAGCCCAAATACCGAAAACCATCAGACTATGCCATGAGCGGAGTACCCAAGTTTCTCTGATATAAAATTCATAGACCATTCCAATTTCCAGTCCAAAGAATTAGGCAGACTAAGTTGAGGAAGAAGAATCTCAACAAGCTCAAAATCAACTAGCTCAGACCATGTGTTCTCCTTTTTCGGATGAAGAATTCATGCAATGGCGCCAACTCATGAGATTTAAAGATCAAATGACCATTAGAAAACAACTGAGAGATCAGTACCAATTGTATAAAAATTATTGTTCCAGCATGGCGTTACAAAGCCATGCATCTTCTTCCAACCCCGTGGCAGCCCAAAGCCATACGGCCTGCTCACATTCTGTGGTTGCTAGAAGCACCACACAAAAAATAGTGGAGGCTAAAAGCCCATTGCAGGTACTGGATGTCTATCCAACATCCCAAAAATCACAACCAATCAGGCCCTTTCTTCACCAGTGCCACAACCTATTTCTTCAAACAAAGGCTCCTCCTCCGGGGAACCCACTTGAACAAGAATTCAGGCATTCCAACCCCCAAGAAGTAACTAAGAAAATACTTAGCCCTTCATCCAATTTCATACAAAACACTCCCAAACATACTCAAAAATACTATGAGTTCATTCTCACAGATACTGGATCCTGCTTGTTTAAACTGCGGTGTGGATTGACAAAATAATCTCACCAAAAGAATGGAGAACCCATCCAGCCAAATACAAAAGGATTTCTCAGCCTTTTGATCCATAATTTTACAATTATTATGACTACCAGACAACGTGGATGAACACTTTCACCTTCTAAAACTATCTTGGAAAGTATTCGTGGTTTATTCTCTGGAGTAAATAATTCACCTCTAAATTCCCTCCGTGGTTTATACATCGACGGTGGCCTGTTTATGGCCATAAGGCCGTAATCCTCCCTTCACTAGTAAAAGAAGGATATGACAGATTTTCTAATGAGCAACAAATACTCATACTCCTCCAACTTTTTCACAGATTTTATATCCCGTGGATATACTCCCAGAAGCTTTCCTTCCACAAGCCAGCAGGACATAAAGGACTATCGTGGTTAGCCCTCCAAGGCCACTGCAAGTGGTATAGAATGTTGGATTCCTCCGAAGCCTATGTGGCAGCAGTAGACAAATGGTTTTTGTCTCATCCACAGTATCTAGCTATAACAGATACTGCTCAAATTTTATTTTTATAACAAAAATCCATTGTAGCTGCACAACTAATCAGTTTCGGCAGCAAGCTTGATTTTATTCAGCAAATGAAAAAAATTCTTGATTCCCTCAAGACAGAAATTCTAGGTCATCAAAATCGAGCATCTTCGTCTAAAAAATCATCATCATCATCATCATCAGAAGAAGAAGAAGAAGAAAAAGAGCCTGATTTAATGTTCTAAGAAATTAATCAAAAATTACATCAGCGTAACAACGCGTTGACATCACAGATGACATCATCCATGTCATCAGCTAGCACTAACTCCTAATGACATCATGAATGACATTAGAAAATATTATATAATTTTTAGTTGGCAAAATACATAAGTGGCCACCTGAACTGTACATCAAATCCCTGTTAAACACTTTCTAAGGACGAATATCATATTACACACCTAACCTTTTAAATTTGTATCTAGTATATACCTCTTTTTTCTTGACAAAATTTTCAGAATAAGTTTAATGTCACGCACCAATAATATTGTGACACATGTTAATAAATTACAAAAATTAAAACACTTCAATTTCTCTTGACCAATTTCTCTTTCCTCGTCTCTTTCCATTTCAGAAGAAAAGTAGAGGTACCATCATACTTGATTCTTTTTTTTTTCTTTGAAGACCCACTTTCTTCATCATTTTTGTTCTTCTTTATCATTATTTCTTCTTACTCTAAAACGTTTTTACCGTTTTTTGGTTTCTAGGTTTTTTTGTTTTGTTTGTTTTGAAAACACCATTTTAATCGATGGGTGTTTCCATTGTGACAGTGGCCGAAAATTGTGGTCGCGGTCGTTTTGCCTTTTAAACCAAACTTGACCAAATCTGGATGAAGAACCACCAACTTGTTAGAAAGATCTGAGAGCTCCACCCAGCCGGAGAATATCTTAGCTCGTCGACCATGAACTGATAGAGGAAGTAACGACCTAACAATGGAGGTCTCAGCTAGTTGCTTGAGGTTGTCGCTGGCGTTACGATTTAAGTCTGAGATGTACTTACAGGGGATGAAAGGGGAGAAGATGGGCAGGCGTATCAGAGAAAAGGGAGTTGTGGTTATCACAGGATTCGAGGGACAGTAGGGGCTCCAAACGTGGAAGGAAGGCTTGTACATCTTTTTATTTTCTTTTAACTATTAAAATAAGAAAAATAAGGGGAAAAAAATAATATTTAGACACGTGTACTTATATAAGGATTTGGACAGATAATGCATAGGTTTGACACGCTCATGATTTTGTTAAGCACACGCGTGCCAACTGGTAAAAGTGGCGTGTGCCAGACACAATTTTAAAAGTTTGCATATGTAATATGATATTCATCCTCAAAAAGTGCATAGGTGTATAGTTTAGGTGGCTACTTATGTATTTTGCCTTTTTAGTTTTTGTCTATAAATAGCCTCGTCCCCTCCCACCCCCC
>MCJB01036902.1:142652-203876 GCA_002018475.1 Nicotiana obtusifolia
TATATATATATATATATATATATATATATATATATATATGTGCTGCACGAATATTATTTCAGATATTACAAATGCGTACCAGAAGTAATTGTCAAAGTTAGATAATGAGTTGCTTAAAATACAAGTTATATATATGTAGTGCAAACCAAATCATAATAACGTTGTGATAATCAAATAACAAAATGCAACTAAATATTTTAAAATTACACAATAATACAATATAATTTATAAATCGATTTAAGAATACCAATATTTAATATTATTTTCATGCAGTTGTTTATCGAATGACAAGTATAATATAAATATACTAGAAGTTTATCAATATTCATAATTATTTTCAACGTTACCAATTTGTAGTAGTATTATAAGTTCTAGTTATTGGTAGACTAGGAATTTGATGTCGGCATTGTGACGACCCGGCCATTCGTCTCATGAGTTACCGCTCCGTTTTCCCCATTTCTACCTTATTATGCTTCGTTATGTTATTTGGGATGTGTGTGCGAAATTTTATGCCATTCGGACTTGGTCTGATTGGGTTTTGATTAAAAGTGTAACTTAGAAGATTTTGAAATTTTTAGGCTTGAATCCGACGGGAATTTGGTGTTGAGAGGTTGTTTGAGCGTACCGAAGGTTAGAACAAATTCGAATAAACGTTATGGGATATGTTAGCATAGTTGGTTGGGGGCCCAGTGGCCTCGGGTCAGCTTAGGGTGGCTAAACGAACTGTTTCGCCCTTGGAAAAAATTTGCAGAAAAAAAAACCAGAAGCTGCAATTTTGTAAAAGAGTAAAGAGACATAGCAAAGCAGGATATGCTATCGCAAACCCAGTATGCGAGCCGCAAATCATACACCCAGATCGCAAACCCAGACAGTTTTCTGGGCAAAGAATGATGTCAAGAATGCGGTCAGGAATGCGGTCGCATTTTCACAATTCGGACCGCATATCCACCACACTAAGACCGCAAACCGAGACAGATTTCTCGGTAAAAATCAATGTCAAAAATGCGGTCGCATTTTTGACATGCGGACTGCAAACCATGCTTCACACTGAACTGCAGGGAAGGCTAGGGTTACGATCTGCGATGGCCATGGCGAAGATGCGAACCGCATGTGGATATGCGGCGGATATGCGGTCGCATTTTAAACCTGACTAGGGCGTTTTTGTCCCGATTTTGACCTTTTATAAATAGAAACCAGTACCCATTGTCCATGCAAAACCCACTATCGTTACCATCTAAGAGAAACACCTCCAAAACACCCTAAATCACAACAAAAATCAACCTCAAAACTATCCAAAGGAGACTTTCTTGGACAAAATCTTAGAGGAGGGGATTTCGGCCATCTTAAACGTAATTGGAGCTATAGAGCTCGGATTGAAGCTAATTTCGAGGCGATTTTTGGGAGACATTCAAGGGAAACATCGGGGTAAGTGTTTTTAACTCAACTTTGGTCAAATTATTCCATTATATCGCTATATTTAGTATTTAATTGGTGATTTAAGTTGGAAAACCTATGAAAAATCCTTAAGTTTAGAATTAAAGATTTGGAGGTCAATCCGATGTCGGAATACGATAATTTTTGTATGGTTGAACTCGTTCGGAGATAAGGAACCCGTTGATGTGAAAATGTATGAGCTTCGAGAAGTGGGCCCGGTGCTCGATTTTTGCCAATTTCGTAATTTCTTAGTATTTTTCGATTGTTTCGCTTGGGCTTTGTTCCCTCAGTGCATTGTGACGTGTTAGTTCTGATTTTGGATAGATTCGACGCGTGTGGAGGCTGATACGAAAGGCAAAGGCATGGCGGGCTAGGGATTTAGCTGGTTCGAGGTGAGTAGTGATTGTAAATGATGTTCTGAGGGTTTGAAACCACGTATTGTACATTGTAGAGCTATATTGAGGTGAGACACACGCTCGATGATGAGCGTGGGGTCGTTTACTTCTGGGGCTTGTGACTGGGTCCGTCCCGAATGGTGATTTCTATCGCGTATTTGACTGAAACTTATTTGTTATCATTATGATTTGGGCTGATTGCCATATTTGGCTTCGTGCCAATTATTTGAACCCTTTGGGAATTTTTATCACTGTTTCCTCACTATTACTTGATTTATTTCTAACTCAGTCGTGAGTTAGAAATACTCACATTACTCCCTGCACCATGTGTGCAGATTCAGGCATTGTTGGTTCTGCTTCGGAGTATTGATTTCTCCCGTCCAGGCGGTGATTCAGAGACTACGAGGTAGCTGCTGGCGTCCGCAGCCCCGTATCTCTTTTATCATGTTGTTTCTATATCCTATAAACAGTTGTGCCAGATATTTTATTTAGTAGACTTGTTATTAGGATTCATAGTGGCTCATGGCTTGTGACACCCCGGTTTGGGCTATACTCGGGATGGTTAGCTATATACTTTCCGCGAATGATTGCTATTATATTGTGCTAGTGGTGTTTTCCTGTTAATTTAACTGCTTAAAAATGAGATTTTGTTTGGATTGGCGGGCCTTATCTTCACGAGAGCCGCCATCACGACCGGGTTCAGGGTTAGGGTCGTGACAGGTTGGTATCAGAGCCTAGGCTACATAGGTCTCACGAGTCAGGAGCGGGTGTAGTAGAGTCTCGCGGATCGGTACGGAGACGTCCGTATTTATCTTTGGGAGGCTGCAGAACCTTTTTAGGAAAACTTCATATTCTTGAAATTCTTGTCGTGCGAGCTACTTGATCCGAGCACTAAAACTTCTGTTATCCTATTCTCTCACAGATGGTGACGACGTGAGATATCGGACGAGGTGGACGACCGCCAGTGCCACCCACTGAGGCCACCAGAGACCGTGGACGCTGTCGTGGTCGTGGAAGAGGCAGAGCAGCGAGGGCAGCACTTGTTGATCCGCCAGCTGCCCCAGCTCAGGATCAGGCTCCAGTGGCACCGGCTCAGGCACCAGCTGTGCCTATTGTTAGTCCAGGTCTTCAGGAGACCTTGGCTCAGATCTTATCAGTTTGCACGGGCCTGGCTAAGGCGGTTTCACCCACCATAGCAACAATTAGACCCCCGCTGCTCGCACACCTGAGCAGGCAGTGCAGGGACCTCAGATGCCTGGGGCACCTCCAGCCCAGCCGGTTGCACCAGCCCAGGAGTTCATTGTACCAGTTATGCCAGATGATAAGCAACATCGTCTTGAGAGGTTTGGCAGACTCCAGCCTCCGTCATTCAGTGGTGCTGAGGGCGAGGATGCCTAGGGTTTTCTTGACAAGTGTCAGCGGATGCTCGTTACAGCCGGGATCCTTGAGTCTAGTGGTGTGGCATTCACCACCTTTCAGTTTACGGGAGCTGCTTTCACTTGGTGGGAGGCGTATGAGAGGCGTAGGCCGGTTGATGCAGCGCCCCTTACTTGGCAGCAGTTCTCCGCTCTTTTCTTGGAGAAGTTTGTACCGCAGTCCCGCAGAGAGGAGCTGCGTAGACAGTTCGAATGGCTGCCACAGGGGGATATGACTGTGTCGCAGTATGAGTCGAGGTTCTTTGAGTTGGCTCGTCATGCTGTCTGGATGGTTCTGACTGGTCGTGAAAGGATCAGGAGGTTTGTGGATGGCCTTAACTATCATCTCCGTATTCTTATGACCAGGGAGAGAGTGTTGGGCGCTACTTTCGAGGAGGTAGTGGACATAGCTCGCGAGATTGAAACGGTTCGCCGTCAGGAGCGAGAGGAGAAGGAGGCTAAGAGGCCTCGAGGAGCAGGCAGTTACAGTGGTGCTCCTTCGAGAGGCCAGTTTCAGCATGGTAGATGTCGTTCTTACAGGCCTGCTCAGCTAGCCCGTCCAGAGTACCATGGGGCATCGGCAGGTCGTGGTTATCATGGGTTGCAGCCGGGCCAGTCATCACTCAGCGCCCTTCCAACTCGTGCTCCGTCAGCCCAGAGTCCTTCTATGCCAAGTGCACCTGCTAGACACTCCGGTGCGAGAGGTTCCCTTCATTCCTCTTCTCCAGCACCAGGGAGTTGTTATGAGTGTGGCGAGATGGGCCACATGTGGAGGCAGTGTCCTCATCATGGTGCTAGATCGTCCTAGCAAAGGGGTCAGCCCTCGACTTTTGCTCCAGTTACTTTACAACCTGCCTATCCAGCTAGGGGTGCAGGTCAGGCAGCCAGGGGTCGCCCCAGAGGGAGAGGTCGATCAGGCGGTGGCCAGGCTCGATTCTATGCTATTCCAGGCAGGGCAGATGCTAGTGCTTCAGATGCTGTCATTACAGGTATTGTTTCAGTCTGCCACAAGGATGCATCTGTATTATTTGATCCAGGTTCCACCTATTCATATGTGTCCTCATATTTTTCTCATTATTTGGGTACGCCCCGGGAGTTTCTTGCTTTACCTGTTCATGTGTCTACCCTGGTGGGCGATACTGTTATTGTAGACCGTGTGTACCGGTCATGTGTAGTGACTATTAGGGGTCTAGATACACGAGTGGACCTATTGCTATTGAGCATGGTGGATTTTGATGTCATTTTAGGCATAGATTGGTTATCTCTGTGTCGTGCTATTCTAGACTGTCATGTTAAGACGGTCACCTTGGCTATGCCGGATGTGCCGTGAATTGAGTGGCGTGGCGTGACTGACTACATTCCTAATAGAGTGATATCATTCTTGAAGGCCCAGCGTATGGTTGGGAAGGGTTGCCTTTCATACCTAGCGTTTGTGAGGGATGTTGGAGCTGAGACTCCAAGCATTGAATCGGTTCCAGTTGTGAGGGATTTTCCCGATATATTTCCCGTAGACCTGCCAGGCATGCCACCGGACAGGGATATTAATTTTGGTATTGACTTGGTGCCGGGCACTCAGCCCATCTCTATTCCACCGAATCGTATGGCACCAGCAGAGTTGAAAGAATTGAAGGAGCAACTTCAGGAACTGCTAGATAAGGGGTTCATTCGGCCTAGTGTCACACCTTGGGGTGCACCGGTTCTGTTTGTGAAGAAGAAGGATGGCACGATGAGAATGTGCATTGATTACAGGCAATTGAACAAGGTAACAATCAATAACAAGTATCCTTTGCCTCGCATTGATGATTTGTTTGACCAGCTTCAGGGAGCGCGAGTGTTCTCCAAGATTGATCTCCGTTCGGGTTATCACCAGTTGAAAATCAGGGATTCAAACATTCTTAAGACTGCTTTCCGGACTAGATATGGTCACTATGAGTTTCTTGTTATGTCTTTCGGGCTAAGCAATGCCCCAGCAGCGTTCATGCAGTTGATGAACAGTGTATTTCGGCCTTATCTGGATTCGTTCTTAGTTGTATTCATTGATTATATTCTGGTATACTCGCGTAGCCAGGAGGAGCACGAGGAGCATTTGCGAGTTGTATTGCAAAGATTTAGGGAGGAGAAGTTGTATGCAAAATTCTCTAAGTGTGAGTTTTGGCTTGGTTCAGTGGCTTTCTTGGGGCACGTAGTGTCCAGCGAGGGTATACAGGTTGATCCAAATAAGATAGAGGCGGTTCAAAGTTGGCCTAGACCATCCTCAGCCATAGAGATTCGTAGTTTTCTTGGGTTGGCAGGCTATTATCGCCTGTTTATTCAGGGGTTTTCATCCATTGCATCGCCCTTGACCAAATTGACCCAGAAGGGTGCTCCTTTTGTATGGTCGGACGAGTGCGAAGAGAGCTTTCAGAAGCTCAAAAGACAGCCTTGACCACAACTCCCGTATTTGTTTTGCCATCAGCTTCAGGTGCATATACTGTGTATTGTGATGCTTCCAGAGTTGGGATTGGTTGTGTATTGATGCAGGAGGATAGAGTGATTGCTTATGCTTCTCGTCAGTTGAAGCCCCATGAGAAGAACTACCCCGTGCATGATTTGGAGCTGGCTGCCATAGTCCATGCACTGAAGATTTGGAGGCATACTTGTATGGCGTGTCTTGCGAGGTGTTTACTGATCATCGCAACCTCCAACATTTTTTCAAGCAAAAGGATCTTAATTTGAGGCAGCGGAGATGGTTGGAGTTGCTCAAGGATTACGATATCACTATATTATACCATCCGGGAAAGGTCAATGTGGTGGCTGATGCTTTGAGCCGAAAGGCAATGAGTATGGGGAGTTTGGCATACATTCCAGTTGGGGAGAGACCTCTTGCAGTTGATGTTCAAACCTTGTCCAATAGGTTTTTGAGATTAGACATTTCGGAACCTAGTCGGGTGTCGGCTTGTGTGGTTTCTCGGTCTTCGTTATATGATCGCATCAGGGAGCGCCAGTAAGACGATCCGCATTTGCTCGTCCTTAGGGACAGAGTTCAGCATAATGATGCTAAAGATGTGACCATCGGCGACGATGGAGTGTTGAGAATGCAGGGCCGGATTTGTGTACCCAATGTGGATGGGCTTCGGGAGTTGATTCTGGAGGAGGCCCACAGCTTGCGGTATTCCATTCACCCGGGTGCCGCGAAGATGTATCAGGACTTGAGGCAACACTATTGGTGGAGAAGAATGAAGAAAGGTATTGTGGGATTCGTAGCTCGGTGTCTCAACTGTCAACAGGTAAAATATGAGCATCAGAGACCGGGTGGCCTGCTTCAGCAGATGGCTATTCCCGAATGGAAGTGGGAGGGGATTACTATGGACTTTGTTGTTGGACTTCCATGGACTTTGAAGAGGTTCGATGCTATTTGGGTGATTGTGGATCAGCTGACCAAGTCCGCGCACTTCGTTCCTGTGTGTACTACCTATTCTTCAGAACGGTTGGCAAGGATTTATATCCGAGAGATTGTTCGGCTGCATGGTGTTCTAGTTTCTATTATTTCAGATAGAGGTACTCAGTTTACCTTGCAGTTTTGGAGAGCCATGCGAGTGAGTTGGGTACTCAGGTGGAGTGGAGCACAGCTTTTCATCCTCAGACGGATGGGCAGTCCGACCGTACCATTCAGATATTAGAGGACATATTACGTGCGTGTGCTATTGACTTCGGAGGTTCATGGGATGAGTTTCTACCGCTTGCGGAGTTTGCTTATAACAACAACTATCAGTCAAATATTCAGATGGCTCCGTATGAGGCTCTGTATGGGAGGCGGTGTAGATCTCCGGTTGGTTGGTTCGAGCCCGGCGAGGTTAGGCTATTGGGGACTGAGTTGGTTCAGGTTGCTCTAAAGAAGGTGAAAACAATCCAGGTGAGGCTCCGTACATCGCAGTCGAGGCAGAAGAGTTATGCCGATAGGAAAGTCCGAGATGTGTCCTACATAGTTGGTGAGAGGGTATTGCTGAAGGTTTCACCCATGAACGGTGTTATGAGATTCGAGAAGAAAGGAAAATTGAGTCCTCGATTCATTGGGCCATTTGAAGTGCTTCGGAGAATTGGGGAGGTGGCTTATGAGCTTGCTTTGCCACCCATCCTGTCGAGTGTACACCCAATATTTCATGTTTCTATGCTTCGGAAGTATATTGGGGATCCGTCTCATATCTTGGACTTTAGCACAATTCAGTTAGACGATGATTTGACCTATGATGTGGAGCCAGTGGCGATTTTGGGTCGTCAGGTTCGGAAGTTGAGGTCAAAGGATATAGCTTCAGTGAAAGTGCAGTGGAGAGGTCGACCCGTGGAGAAGGCTACCTGGGAGACTGAGCGTGAGATGCGGAGCAGATATCCTCACCTATTTGAAGCTTCAGATACATTTCTTGACTCGTTCAAGGACGAACGTTTGTTTAAGTGGGGGAGAATGTGATGACCCGGCCAATCGCCTCATGAGTTACCGCTCTGTTTCCCAATTTCTACCTTATTATGCTTCGTTATGTTATTTGGGATCTGTGTGCGAAATTTCATGTCATTCGGACATGGTCTGATTGGGTTTTGATTAAAAGAGTAACTTAGAAAAATTTGAAATTTTTAGGCTTGAATCCGATGGGAATTTGGTGTTGAGAGGTTGTTTGAGCGTACCGAAGGTTAGAACAAATTCGAATAAACGTTATGGGATATGTTGGCATAGTTGGTTGGGGGCCCAGTGGCCTCGGGTGAGTTTAGGGTGGCTAAACAGACTGTTTCGCCCTTAGAAAAAAGTTGCAGAACAAAAAAAACCAGAAGCTGCAATTTTGTAAAAGAGTAAAGAGACATCGCAAAGCGGGATATGCTATCGCAAACCTAGTATGCGAGCCGCAAACCATACACCCAGATCGCAAACCCAGACAGTTTTCTGGGCAAAGAATGACGTCAAGAATGCGGTCGCATTTCCACAATGCGGACCACATATCCACCACACTAAGATCGCAAACCGAGACAGATTTCTGGGCAAAAATCAACGTCAAAAATGCGGTCGCATTTTTGACATGCGGACCGCAAACCATGCTTCACACTGAACTGTGGGTAAGGCTAGGGTTATGATCTGCGATGGCCATGGCGAAGATGCGGACCGCATGTGGATATGCGGCGGATATGCGGTCGCATTTTAAACCCGATTGGGGCGTTTTGGTCCCAATTTTGACCCTTTATAAATAGAAACCAGTACCCATTGGCCATGCAAAACCCACTATCGTTACCATCTAAGACAAACACCTCCAAAAACCCTAAATCACATCAAAAATCAACCTCAAAACTATATCCAAAGGAGACTTTCTTGGACAAAATCTTAGAGGAGGGGATTTCGGCCATCTTAAACGTAATTGGAGCTATAGAGCTCGGATTAAATCTAATTCGAGGCGATTTTTGGGAGACATTCAAGGGAAACATCGGCGTAAGTGTTCTTAACTCAACTTTGGTCAAATTATTCTAGTATATCGCTATATTTAGTATTTAATTGGTGATTGAAGTTGGAAAATCTGTGATAAATCCTTAAGTTTAGAATTAACGATTTAGAGGTCAATTCGATGTCGGAATTCGATAATTTTTGTATGGTTGAACTCGTTGGGAGATAAGGAACCCATTGATGTGAAAATTTCTGAGCTTCGAGAAATGGGCCTGGGGCTCGATTTTTGCTAATTTCGTAATTTCTTAGTATTTTTTGATTGTTTCGTGTGGGCTTTGTTCCCTCAGCATATTGTGACGTGTTAGTTCTAATTTTGGATAGATTCGACGCACGTGGAGGCCGATTCGAAGGACAAAGGCGTCGCAGGCTAGGGATTTAGCTGGTTCGAGGTGAGTAGTGATTGTAAATGATGTTCTGAGGGTTTGAAACCCCGTATTGTACATCGTAGCACTATATTGAGGTGAGACACGCTTGATGATGAGCGTGGGGTCGTTTACTTCTGGGGATTATGACTGGGTCCGTCCCGAATGGTGATTTCTACCGCGTATTTGACTGAAACTTATTTGTTATCATTATGATTTGGGCTGATTGCCATATTTGGGCTTCGTGCCAATTATTTAAACCCTTCCGAGATTTTTATCACTGTTTCCTCACTATTTTGATTTATTACTTGAACTCAGTCATGCTGTTTACACCGTTTTACAACTCAGCCACTTTTACTCAGTTTTGAGACTTAAAATAATATTTTAAACGATGTTTTGGGGCTGAGGACTACTGTTTTGCTATGCCCGAGGGGCTTGTGATGATTTTTTTTTCTGACTGAGTGCGGCCGAGGGCTAGATGTGAGGTTTTACTGAGTGATATGAGTCCCAGGGCCTGAGATACTTTATGTGCCAGGAGGTGGCTTGTGATTGATATGAGGCCGAGGACCTGAGATACTTTATGTGTCACGAGGTGGCTTGTGACTGATATGAGGCCGAGGGCCCGAGATACTGTATATACGCCACGAGGTGGCTTGATTGATATGAGGCCGAGGGCCTAGATATGTGCCACGAGATGGCTTGATATTGCGCTTGGGCCGTAAGGGGCCCCTCTCGGAGTCTGTACACCCCCAGTGAGTGCGGGTACCCATTGTGATGTGGATTATAGCCCGAGGGGCTAATGTTGTTCTGATATTTGAGCCCGAGGGGCTGGTACTGTTTTTATGATGTTGCCCGAGGGGCGGATTCATTGATATATATATATATATATATATAGCCCGAGGGGCGATGTTTTACTTCGCATGTTTTTACCTGTTGAAAGGAGATTTTACTTGAATTTCTCACTGATTTACTGTTTGCGAATGATGTTTTAAATGCTTCATTATAGAATGCTTTGTGCTTCATGTGTTTTTTTACTTTCAGTCGTTATTTATGTTTATTACTCACTGAGTTAGAAATACTCACATTACTCCCTGCACCATGTGTGCAAATTCAGGCATTGTTGGTTCTGCTTCGGAGTATTGATTTCTCCCGTCCAGGCGGTGATTCAGAGACTACGAGGTAGCTGCTGGCGTCCGCAGCCCCGTATCTCTTTTATCATGTTGTTTCTATATCCTATAAACAGTTGTGCCAGATATTGTATTTTGTAGACTTGTTATTAGGATTCATAGTGGCTCATGACTTGTGACACCCCGATTTGGGCTGTAGTCGGGATGGTTAGCTATATACTTTCCGCGAATGATTGCTATTATATTGTGCTAGTGGTGTTTTCCTGTTAATTTAACTGCTTAAAAATGAGATTTTGTTTGGATTGGTTGGCCTTGTATTCACGAGAGGTGCCATCACGACCGGGTTCGGGGTTAGGGTCGTGACAGGCATATGTGGTGTTTTAATCCGGAAAGAAATCCATTCTTGGGTAATATTTGGAATATTACAATTACACCTTTAACTCAAAAAGGGCATAAAAGTCTATTAAAATTTTGAGGGTATTTTAATCGTTCGATATGTAGCATAAATTATTCATACTTTTATAATAATATAAATAAATAAATAGATATTAATATAGATTATACATTTATTTACTATCTAAAACAAAGAAAGAAAAATATGGAAATGATTCTACTTTTATCTATATATACTTATATTTCGCAGGCCACTCTTACATTACAATGTGCAGCTCTACCCAAACCGCTAAAAGCCAAACAAAAATTTACCATTATGTACTACTTAGAACCAGAAAAATGAAATACTTTATAGAAAAATCGAATAATATGGGATTTATTCACAACTAATTAGCTTGAATGGGTGAAAGTAAAAACAAAATTTCCTCATTTATTCTGGTGTTTAATCAGCAACAAATTTCATCTCCCGTTTTGGCAACAAGCTAATCATGAGGAACTTTTTCTAATTGCTTTTTTCTCTGGTGGAGAAAAACCAGATTCAAATAAACTATAGATAAAATAGAGATGACTATATAATATAAGAAGAAAAAAGTGAATGTACATGTATGTACGGGTAAAGCAGATATTAAAGGGTAAAGCGAAAAAATATATGATGTTTATGTGGAAACAAATTTCTCTAAACCTTCTTTCATTATTAATTTCTTGTACGTCATTCCATGTGCATTGAAGTTCCTCGATTGATAAACTGTTTGTCGTGCATCTTTTTGGCGGAAGTATTTTTTTGAAAGTTAAAGGTGTTTAGTCATATTTTTAAAAGGAAAAAAGTGTTTTTAAGTAAAAGCAAAATAGTGTTTTAAGTAAAAGCAGAAACGATTTTTGAGAAGCAGAAAAAAGTAGCTTCTCATCAAAGCATTTTTTAGAAAATATTTTGGAGAAATATATACTTTGAAGCACTTTTTAAAAGCTTGAGGAAATACTACTTGTTGCTCAAAAGTGCTTTTTAAACTGATCAGTTAAACACAAACTGCTTCTAGCCAAAAGTATTTTTTTTAAAACCACATTTGAGAAAAATACTTTTCAAAATAAGTGAATTTTAGAAGCACGGCCAAATAGGACCAATCGGTTGTTTTGAATTCTAGCGCCTTATTTTCTTATTTGAGACTTCTCGTAGGTTCAATTGGTGATTTATGACTTGCGCGTACGGATGACTGTTTACCCGTAAAATGATACAACTAAATTTATACGTGGTTTCTAGACAAGTGAACTAATTTGATCTTGAAATAATGCAATAATTGAAGAATTATACAATACAAAGCCTTAGAATGTAAAAGAAATAGCAAAGATGATAATTCCATGAGCACGGTTTTCGAGCACAGTAATGATGAGATCAAAAAGCAAGAAAGTAAAATTGTATAAAGTTTTGTAGAGAATATAGTGTAAGTTTTGCCAGAAAATTCATGTCATTTACAATGATAATTGGGCTCACTATTTATAGCTATGTCTATGGAAGGAGGTCTTAAGATCATGCCCTCATTTAATGTCAATTATTAGGGTCATTGATGAAGATGTAACAGTGAACATAAGTGCTAAATTCTCTGTAACGGACCGTCGCTCTTAATGCTGCAGGATATTCCCTAGTAAATGCTACCGGACGCAGAGCATTTACTGCATATTTATGAATGTTATCCTTTCCGATGACAAGCAAAACGGTTGCGTCCGGTCTTTGGCTGTCCCCACCTTGGATTCCACGTGTCCTCCTTTTGGACAACCACGTGTCATATTATATTTTACCTTATACAGATAGTCCCCCTGCTTCCCGATGACATAACATTTTTTTACCCAGAAGTTGGCAGAAACGCCTTTTTGGCGGGAATTACGATAACTCCTTCTGAAGGTTTTTGACAGTTGATTAGACACACGTCTCTCCGCATTTAATTTCCCGAACACGCATCATCCCATGATTCAGCATAGTTTTTGCCGATTATCAAGGTAATCATGGCCATGAATTTAGCCGCCAAAATTTTACTTATACGCAACATTCCTTTCCTTTGCGTTTCACAATTCCTTGAACTTCTGATTTGCATCTTTGTTTTCCATCCTTTCTCTAATTGTCTTCAAACACAAGCTCTTTTCCTTCTTCCTTTCCAATGGCTTCTTCCTCTAAGCGTTTTGGTTCTACAAAAAATAGGAACAAAATCGATGACTCTATTTCTCCAACGGTGGATTCCATCATCCCAAGAAAACTTAGTACTTCGAAGGATTTTGAAGAGAAATTCCCTACTGCTAACCCTCGTACATGGGCTGTTAGTAGGTACTCCTCTTCCATTCGTCCTTCCAATATTCCTACTGTGAAGTAGGATTGTCGCCGCCATGAGTTAGACATTATTGCTCCTGATCTATCGGAGCGAGTGACCCTTCCCAGGGAAGGTTTTACATACTTTTTTACGTATCCCTTTACTTTGAGTGTGTTTTCACTGAGCGGAGAGCTTGATTCCGTGATTGCGGAGTTTTGCCTTCATTACCAGGCATCTTTGGCACAGGTAAGTCCTTCAGTATGGAGGATGGTCACCTGCCTTCGACGTTTGTGCCAAGAAACTGGAGAGGAGCTAACCTTAGCTCATATGATGAATCTCTCTTTCCCCAAAATCTTCCGTGGGGGAATGATAAACCTTGGCAAGCATGGCCACCATGATTTGCTGTGTATCATGGATGATGACAATGAGTGTGGGAGGATGGAATGGTTCGTTGCAGTGGCCACCAACGACATCATTCCGACAACGGCTTTATCCTTTTCGGTTGTTTTGAACCGCACTCGTAAGCGTATAATTATCTCTTCAACCTTTGCATGTTTCAGCAACTCGATGGATCCCACCGGTGGTAGCAAGTTTGGATCGATGGGTTCAAAAGATTTTGGACATTACGACGCCCGAAACTCATTTGTGGAAAAAATTGGCCCTTAAGTACGGGTGGAAGGCCAAAAATCATGGTAATTTTCATTTACCTTACTTCCATTTTTGTATATGAAGAACTTGATTGAACCCTTCTGACTTGTTCACGAAATTAGGTCTACCTGCGGGCTCTATTGCTCTTACCGAGGAGGACGTTTTGTCTGATCCTGTTAATGCAGCGAGGCTACTTCAGGAAGCACTTACTCGAACAAGTGTCTCTGGGCCTGTTTCGGGTGCAAATATTTCTTTACAGAGTCCCCGGCCGGTGGATAAACAAACTAAGAGAAGATGTTCCTCTGTGACCGGGGAAAAGAATACGAGGGCAAAGATTGATGCCCCCGAGTCATCTCCGATGGCGATGATGACTGGTCCTCTTCGGTCATAGACACTGTAATGATCGATGATGATGAAGAAGCTGGTGATGAGGGAGCTTCTTTACATAGAAGGCGACGATCCCCATCATCTCAACAGGATGCTCGACCTGTTGAGATAATTTCACAAACTGAAGACGATGTCTCGGCACTTTGGGGAGAATCTGATTTGGTAGAAAATGCCAACTCCAGTTTTCAGGCCCTAATGAGTATCGGGTCCTTGCTGTCTTTGGTTGGCGAGCATCCAACAACCAGCACTGTATTTGATGCAGTTGCTTCTCATTCTTAACCTCCATCAGCTTCATCTCCACCTTCACCAACACCAGCAACTGCTACATCATTTCTATCTTCATCCACTATTCCACCAGCAATTGCTATATCACCTCCATCGGCCGCACCTGGCCATGAAGAATATGTTCCTCTTCCACAATCCCCAGATCATAGGAACTTGGGGAAAATTATGCTGTCCCTTCTGAAGATCCACAAAGGAGGATGAACATTACTCTTTCGGTCTCTACCGTATGCAACTCTCTATCCCGGCCGGTGGAGCTTGCTAATTATCTGAAGCCTTTGGCTTTAGAAAAAAGGAGAAGATTAAGGCACTCTCGGGAGAGTGCTTGTTGAACAATGCCATGCACAATGCCGCAGCGGTCCTTTATTACTCCTTCTACTTTGTATGAATGTATTCTAATTTTTACTTCTTCTTGTCTCGTAGGCCAATTTTCTTGCTCCTGAGGGCCTTCAAAGGTTGATTCGTGAAAAGGAAGAACTTACTTCTGAACGGAATCAGCTTTTTGTGAAACGAGAACAAACAGTTCTCCGCCTCTCGGAACTAGAAACCAAAACTACTGAGGCCGTTGCTTTGGAGGCTCGTTTGATGCAAAGCGAGCAAGAAGTGGCAATCTTTAGCCAAGAAATTGGGCCGCTATAGGTTACATTTGATGAAGCCAAGGTCAAATAGGCTGAAGTCCAGGACGCCGTTCTTGCTGCAACCGAGCACGAGGCTGCTACTACCGAATAAGTAACCAATTTAGAAGTAGCCTTAAACTCCAAAATCGAAGAGTTTGCTGCTGTAGGGGCGAAACACGCCCACCTAGAAGAGAAGTACAGGAAAACTATCGAGCATAATAGGCTCTTTAATTCAACTGTCTGCGAGCTCGATGATAGCCTAAAATTTGCTAGGTCCGCCAGGGAAAACCTTTCAGCTGGGTTACTCAACTCAAAGAAGAACCTAAGCGTCGAGCGGCTTCCCTCATTGTTGAAAAACCTTATTCCATGTATTGCATGAGGAGAAAAATCTTGGAAGAGAAAAGCTGGAATCATCGACGTTGATGCTGAAATTGTTAAGGCCTGAGAGCTTGAGTTGGCTGCAAAAACTGGACTCCTGGTGCACTCTGATGCTCTAAGTTCTTCTGATTCCGGTTATGAGTTTTCAAAAATCGAAGAGGGATCGGAAGGCGATGATGCCCGAGACAAACTGGGGAAAGCATTGAGCCATCTTTGGAACCACCTACTTTTCCCGGGGATGCAGATACTTCTCTTTCTCCTGGTTCCAGAGGAGCTGCAGTTTAGCTTTTTCTTTCTTTTCACATTTTGTACTTGTACTGTTTTGGCCCGTTCTTGTAAATAAAGACATTTTTTTGCTCAAGTATCGTTTGAGTCTTACTTTCGTTTGAATATCCATGCAAACCTTTAACTTTTGCACTTATTCAAGCATTATGTACATGTTGTTCTATTCGCGCTTTACTATGTGTAGTCTCAAATGCCTTTTCTTCGAATCATTTTTGTTTCGAGTATTATCCCTTTTACGTGAAGGTTTCCATGAATATCTGCACAAGTTTCCCTTTTACGTGAGGGTTTCTGTGAATATTTGCGCAAGTTTCCCTTTATGTGAGGGTCTCTATCAATATTTGCGCAAGTTTGCTTTTTGCATCCTTTTCATATGCGGCTTCGGGTGTATTTCTCCCCGATGGCATTTTAGATTTCGGACATCGATTCTTCTATAACCAACCCTTTTAACGTGAGGGTTTTTATAAGAGAGGGCCCTCTTATGTTTACGGTGCTCTTGAAAAGGACGTCTCATGTTCATTAGGGCACTAACATTTGAAGTATTTGTTTAACATTCACATGACAAAGTTATCTCATCGTTTGGACAAGAAACAGAATAAAAGCAAAAGGATTTCAATTTATTCGTTCTATTTCAAAAAATACAAAGCATCTTGCTATGCTGAAAAGAAATTGCCATTACTTGTGACTATCTTGTACAACCTATTTCTACGTGGCTGGCTGCGGAGTCCCCGATGCATTTTGTTTCTGAATTTTTGTTCCCCGGTTGACGTGGCAGTCATTGTTGCCGTATCCTCATATCATTCCCCCTTCTAGTGTTCGAATGTGGAGAGTGCGAATTTGAACAGTGGAAGTCTTGTATCTTTGAAGGTTCCACCAATGAATTTCTAGGTAATCCTTCACTCGGCAACATACCTTAATTCCCCTTAGAAATCCATGCTATCGAGCGAAAGAATACCTAATAGTCCTCTAGTGTTTTGTGCTCGTGAATGGTTGGGTAACCCTTGTTCGGTAGCAAACTTAACTTCCCAGTTTGAATTTGCTATTGAACCAAAGATTATCTAATCGTCCCTGAGTGGAAGCTTGTTTATTTGCCTTGTTATCAAAGGTCTTATTGCTGTTGTCTTTGTAGTATGCTTTCTGTCACTGCCTCATTAAAAACCTTGCCAGAAAAACCCAATTGGGACAAAAACTGAACAAAAGGAAAAAGAGTGCAGCACATACTTTGCGCTTGGATAATGTTCATCAGCAATAATATCTTTTGAGGTATGCCACATTCCAGTTGCTAGGCAACTTATCTCCTTTCTGGTTCTCCAACTCGTATGAACCTTTCCCAATGATAGCTGAAATCCAATAGAGACCTTTCTACGTTGAACCTAGCTTCCCCGCATTGAGCTCCCGGGTATTTTGGGTTACTTTCCTTAGAACCAAGTCTCCTACTTTGAAAAAAATGGAAGTTGGCTCTTCGATTATAATAACGCTCCATTCTCTGATTTTGTGCTGCCATCCTTACATGCGCTAAGTCCCTGCATTACTCAAGCAGTTCCAAGTTGATTAGCATTGCTTCGTCATTCGGCTCTTTATTTTTCTGAGAATATCTCAAAGTGGGTTCACCCACTTCTACCGGGATTAGGGCTTCAGCACCATACACAAGGGAAAAAGGAGTTTCTCCTGTACTCGATTTGGTCGTTGTTCGGTAGGCCCACAGATCTCTGGATCAGGTCATTTGCCTTTTGATACTTCAAACCTTTTTTTGAGGCTTTGAATAATCACTTTGTTCGTTGACTCTGATGATAAGGAGAAGAGGTGATCCTCTTTATTTTCAAGTCTTCGAGGAACTTTGTAACTTTTGCACCGATAAATTATGGCCCATTGTTGCATGCTATATCTTTTGGTATTCCGAACCTGCAAATTATATTTTTCCACAGGAAATCGACCACTTCGTGTTCTCCGATCTTCTGATAAGAACCTGCTTCCACCCATTTAGAATTAATCAGTCAAAATTAAAAGAAACAATACCTTTCCTGGAGCCAGTGACAGCGGTCCAATGATGTCCATCCCCCATTTCATGAACGGCCATGGGGACAGAATCGAATGTAAGGGTTCTGCCGGTTTATGTACTAGTGATGCGTAGCATTGGAACTTATCACATTACTGTACGAAATCTTTGGCGTCTTGTTCCATGCGAGGCTAATAATATCCTACCCGTACCAATTTCAGCACCAAAGAGTCTGCGCCTGAGGGATCGCCGCATATCCCTTCGTGGATTTCTCTCATGACATAGTCAGCTTCTGACGCTCCTAAACACCGAGCCATCGGGCCTTGGAAAGATTATCTATACAATTGGCCCTTCCTAAAGCTATAACGTGCAGCTTAGGTGCGTAACGCTCGTGATTCTTTGGGATCATCGGGCAACTTTCCATTCTCGAGGTAGTTGAGCCGAATTCACCTCATAGTAACCATCCGTATCCAGGACTGAGCTCGTCAGTTGTACCACCATTCTTGACTCCGATCCCTTTATTTCCGTCAATGATCCTAAGTTTGCTAATGCATCCGCTTCTGCATTATCCTCCATCGCGATATGAGTGATTGACCACTCCTGAAATCATGCCAAAAGAGCCTGGACCTTTACCACGTATTGTTGCATACATTCTTCTTTGGTATCAAAGATCCCGTAAACCTGATTTACCACCAGTTGTGAGTCACATTTGATTTCGATAACCTCAGAATCAATTCCCCGGGCCAATTCGAGCCCTGCAATTAAAGATTCATACTCTGCTTTATTGTTAGTTAAAGGGATTGTTCTGATGGCCTGCCTTAAGGTTTCCCTCGAAGGCGTGATTAAGACTATTCCGAGCCCGGACCCTTTTTTGTTCGAAGCTCTATTCGTAAATAAGGTCCAAACCCCCGATGTCGATTCCGGCACCATTACTGCCTCCTCGGTTGCTAGAGGTAGTAGTTTCGGACTAAAATCGGCCACGAAGTCAGCCAAGACTTGTGACTTAATTGCAGTCCTTGCTTTATATTCTTTGTCGAATTCACTCGTTTAGATGGCCCATTTGGCCAATCTACCCGAGAACTCGGATTTGTGGAGGATGTTCTACAAAGGAAAAATAGTCACCACGGCTATTGGATGACATTGGAAGTAGGGCCTCAGCTTCCGAGAGGCGACTACGAGAGCTAAGGACAGTTTTTCCAAATGTTGGTTGCGAGTTTCTGCTCCCATTAAAATTTTGCTAACATAATAAATGGAAAATTGCGTACTTTCGTCCTCTCGGACTAAAATCACACTTACCATAACTTCTGAAACCGCGAGGTAGACTAGTAATGTCTCACCTTCTTTTGGTTTCAAGAGCAATGGAGGCCTTGATAAGTACTTCTTCAGGTCCCTCAAAGCCTGTTGGCACTTTGGTGTCCATTCAAAATTATTCTTCTTTATGAGCAATGTGAAGAACCGATGACATTTTTTCAACGATCGAGAAATGAACTTGCTCAAAGCTGCTAACCTTCCTGTGAGTCTTTAGACTTCCTTTACGTTAGACAATTGATCCGGGATTTCGTCTATGGCCTTGATTTTGGTGGGGTTTACCTCAATTCTCCTTTGTGAGACCAGAAACGCCAGGAACTTACTGGAACTGACCCCGAAAGCGCACTTCTCGGAGTTAAGTTTCATGTTATGCTTCCTCAGGATGTCGAATGTTTCTTGTAAATGCTTAAGGTGGTGACTTGCAATTAAAGACTTAACGAGCATAATAGGCAGTGGCTTGTTTCTTTCAGAATATTACAAAGATTTTCATCTTTGGACCGTAGGAGATGGAATTACTTCGATGGTTTGTATAAGTATTTTTATTTTACTAATTACTACTATTTCAGATACGTCATGGTACGGGATTATTTGGACTACAAGATCAAACCAGATTATAGAGCAAGATTTTATAAGTAATAGTCAACAAATTGGAATTGCCTATATAAACTTCCATGGTCTTTCCTATTTGTTTTTCAAACATCTTATTTACGAGCCGTTGATAAGTAGCTCCGGCTTTTTTTAACCCGAAGGGCATTACGTTGTAACAATATGTATCGAAATTCGTTATAAACGAAGTTTTTTCCTGATCTTCTAGGTTCATCTTAGTCTGGTTGTACCCGGATTAAGCATCAAGGAAACTCATCAACTCGTGCCCGCCCGTGGAATCAATTACTTTATCGATATTTGCAGTGGGAACAAGTCTTTCAGGCATGCCTTATTAAGATCTTTATAGTCCATACACATGCAAAATTTATTGTTCTTCTTAGGAACTACTACTACATTGGCTAGCCAATCTGGATATCTTACCCCTCTGATTGAACTGATTTTAAGCAAGCAGGTTACTTCTTCATTGACGAATTTATTTCTGGCCTCGGCAATAGGGTGTTTCTTCTGTCGTACCGGTGGTACGTTGGAACCCAAACTCAGCTTGTGCACGGCTATTTCCGTGGGGATACCTGTCATATCCTCGTGCGACCATGCAAAACAATCAGCATTAAATTTAAGGAATTCAATAAAACCAGACCGGAGATCCGGGTGCAATCCTGTTCCCAAATGAAATTTTCTTTCTAGGAATTCCTCGAACAATATAACTTCCGTTGTGCGTCCGTCTCTGCTGGAACTTGGAAATATCTTGGCACCTGATATTGTTCTGACAACTCTGTTTCCGAGCTTACTCCTTCTAGTTCGGAAATAGGTGTTGGTTCCTGTAATTGCTATGACATGCGTTCCTTCCTTTTGCTACTAGAAACTGAGATTGCATTCATCTCTCTTGTTGCCCGTTGATCACTTCTTATCTGCTCGATTCCTTCACACGTTGGAAACTTCAGCAATTGGTGATATGTTGATGGTACAACTTTCATTTCGTGTAACCATGGCCTTCCCAGGATAATGTTGAATCCCATGTCACCATCTACTACTTCGAAGAGAGTTGTTTTTATTACTCCTTCAACGTTTTGTGAGCAACAAAATCTCTCCCCGTGTCATCACAGTTGCAAGGTTGAATCTAGCGAGGAGCTTTGATGCTGAAATAATGCTTTTGGTGAGTTTAGTTTGCTCCAGTACTCTCCATGTATGACTTAGATATCTCGTATTTCTCAAAAAGGTGATTTGATTGATGGGATTTGGTATGAGATCGATGATCTCGATGAGATTGATATTGTAATCTTTCTTCTTAGAACGTATTGATTTGACCCCATAAGCGGGACCAAGCATGTTGCCACAAGAAGCAGAACCCCTATTTCTTCTAGAGAATCTCCTAATTGTTCCAGAGCAACTAGAAAGAGATTCTTTAACCAAAAGGAATTCGGTTCAGATGTAGGATATCTATCCAGAAGTTTTCGCAACTCAATCATAGATGATGGAATAATCAAAGATTTGACCTTTTCGAACTCTGTCTGTAACTCACTAGAGGCCCGGGAAACAAAGAGAAGATGTGTATGAATGAGATATCCAACAACAAGAAGAAGGAAAAGGATTGAATAGAGGAACTCCCGAGCATTTGGCGATCTCAGATGTGTCGATATCAATGGTGACTCATTATTCCAATGAATTATTTCTTTGAACCCGCATCGTTAGCTTGGAAGGCTAGGGGTTATAGTCGACGTCGATTCATTATTTTTAACGTCTCTAATTCAAAATCGAACATGAAACTTTGGTTTCATTCGGCTCCTTTATGGAGTTGAGTCAATTTATAGATCTATGATGTGAACAAAATTAGAAAAAAAAAAAGAATTCTACCCATAACATCTATGTCACTTTTGGTCTGAATACAGATAAAACGAATAGCTTTGTAGATGATCCTTCTAGAAGAGGGGGATTCTAACAACCTTTTATTATTAATTCATTGTTAAAACAATTTGAATATAAGAATTTTTGTCAATAATTAAAATTCTTGTTGTATAGGTTTACGAGGTGTAATTAAATTAAATAAAATAGAAAAGGGCGAAACAATTTCCCTTTCGGTTGATTTTATTCAACGATTGACCAAAATATTAATAATTAATAAATAAATTATTCAGTTTTATTAATAAATTGCATGAACTTAGATCAATCAAATAATGATATTTCTATAAATGTCTAGAAGAAATCCAACGAGTAACTAATAATAATGTTATACAGAAAAAAATAACTTCTATTTAGAGTTCCTAGAGCTCCTCGTAAGGCTTGTTGGAAATCCCGTTGTCGAACTTGATTAATCGCCCTTTGCTGTTCAAACTGAATTGTTTTGTTTTTATAATTTTCTAATTGTTCCAAAGTTTTATAAGTCGAAATAATCAAATTCAATTATGATATTAGCCGAACTTCCTGGATCCACTAGAACACGTTTAATCTTAAAATCTAACACATTTAAAGAAATTACTAGTGCGTCGTTGTGTTGTAACAGCAATCCGTTTGCGTCCTCCTCCGTGAAAGTGATATCGTCTTCCCAGAGTCTTTTACTATGAGTTATTGATACTTTCATCTTCTTTGCTGCCGAAAAGGTGACCCCGTTAATCTCATTCCCCCTGAAAATCATATTGATCGTTTGGCGTGGGGTTTCTTCTCCTGCTTTCGAAGGTTCCGCGTTGTCTCTATGGCGACCATAATTGTTCTTAGCTCGATCACATAAGAATTATCAGAGGTTACCATTCTTCAATAATGTTGCCACCTCTTCCCGGAGGTGTCGGCAGTCCCATGTTCGTTGACCATTTATCTCGTGGTATTCACACCATAAGTTGGGACTCCTCTGACTGGAATCAGATCTCATAGGTCTCAGGAATCATGCATCTTTAATGTTTCTCATGGCTGACAACAACTCCACTACACTGACGCTGAAGTTATATTCTGATAACTTTGGGTTAGAGAGATCCCAAGACCCCGACATTTCTTTATCTTGAAGTGATCTATTGTTTCGACCATGATCAGACCCTCTATCAACGGTGAACGTGGTTGCTGCTCAAAAATATCTGTCGCAGCCATCGGTCCACTTGTAGGGCAAAAACCGACCCCTCGAAGTCTTTCCATCCGCGTCGTAGTCATCCTTTGATTTTTCTCTGCTCTTCTCCCCTCCTTTGGTCGATGATGTAGAACCAGCATGGCCATCTTTGATCCTTATCTTTGACTCATTTCGGTTGTGTACATCTGCCCAAGTTGTTGCTTGAAACTCAAGCAGGCTCTCCTTCAGCTTTCGGAAAGCATCTAAACTTCTTGGATTCAACCCTTTGGTGAATGCTTTAGCTGCCCATTTATCCAGGACGGCCGGGAGCAACATTCTTTCTTTCTGGAATTGAGCAACAAACTCTCGTTATAATTCAGATTCTCCCTGTGTGATCCTGAATATGTCGGCCTTCCGGGCTTGCACTTTTCTAGCCCCGGCATGAGCCTTAATGAAAGAATCTGCGAGCATCTTGAAGGAATCTATGAAATGCTCGGGTAATAATGAATACCACGTTAGAGCTGCCCTCCTGAGAGTTTCTCCAAATTTCTTTAGCAATACAAATTCAATTTCGTGAGGAGCTAAATAATTTTGTTTCACCGCCGTTGGGTAGGTAGTAATATGCTCCTGTGGGTCTGAAGTTCCGTCATACTTTTGAATTCAAGGCATTTTGAACTGCTTCAGGATTAGTTCGGTTGCCGCACTCGTCTTGTACGGTAAATGAACATACTTCTTTGAGTTCGGGCCTTTCAATACTGGTGACGCGCCCTGGATTTTGTCCATACGGGCGTTTACTCCCCTCATGAACCGCAAAAGTTCATCTTTGAATGGATCATTCTCGTTGTTGTGACCAGATCTGCTCCCCCCAGCCTTGTCGAAGCCAACTTCACCCACGGGAGTGTTGTTATCGACTCTTTGTGTGGTCTGATTGGTGGGAACAACGAGACGAATTGGATCTCGTCTGTTTGCGTTATTCGAAGCCCCCTATATTGCCTGTTTCAGTTCCGTCATAACCTAGTCCTATCGCGTGAGATGGCCTAGAATAATTGCCTCTTGTTCTTGCATGGACCTCATCGCTTCCGCTACATGCTCCTCATCAACATCATCGGGAGTTGTCTCACGAACCTGTCAAGAGCACCGCTCGTCATGCACCGGCGTGGCGTCATTCCCCACACTGCGGGTCACTGATTGAATCTTCCAAATGAGGCTGATCCCCTCGAATTTGTTTTTCTAGGACAAAGTAATCAAAACACGTTAGCAAAAAAGGCAAGGGTTAATTTTATTGCACGACTGTCTAGGTCCCAGGGTGTGTGCCAAACTGTTTACCCGTAAAAAGGTACAGTTGAATTTATACGTGGTTTCTAGATAAGTGAACTAATTTGATCCTGAAATAATGCAATAATTGAAGAAATATACAATACTTAGCCTTAGAATGTAAATGAAATAGCAAAGATGATAATTCCATCAGCACGGTTTTCGGGAACAGTAATGATTAGATCAAAAAGCAAGAAATTAAAATTGTATAAAGCTTTGTATAGAATAGAGTGTAAGTTTTGCCCGAAAATTCGAGTCCTTTACAATGATAATTGGGCTCACTATTTATAGCTATGTCTAGGGAAGGAGGTCCTAGGATCATGCCCTCCTTTAATGTCAATTATGAGGGTCATTGATGAGTAATTGATGAAGATGTGACGGTGAACATTAGTTCCAAATTCTCTCTAATGAACCGTCGCTCTTAATGCTGCAGAATATTCCCTAGTAAATGCTACCGGAAGCAGAGCATTTACTGCACCTTTATGAACGTTATCCTTTTCGATAACAAGCAGAACGGCTGCGTTCGATCTTCGGCTGTCCCCACCTTGGGTTCCACGTGTCCTCCTTTTAGGCAACCACGTGCCATATCATATTTTACCCTGTACAATGGCATGGGACCTGAGGGGTTCAAGAGCATTTTGGAAAACTTGAATTTGAACGTGAAGGTTAAAATGCCTAGAGTTAAACAAAGTTAATATTTTAATTAAATGAGCATAAATGTATGGTTTGGAGGTTCCAAAAAGTTCGTACGATGATTTTGACATGAACATATGTTTGATTTAGCATCCGAGGGGCTCTTTGGTGTGATTTGGTACTATTGTGAGAAAGTTAGAACTTCAAATTTTCTCAAAGTTCTTAAGTTTTATTTGCACCTTGATTCTTTGTTTAGATATTTTTGTACGTATTTTGAGCCTTTGGACAAGTTCATATATGCTATTTGGACTTGTTGTTTTGGTTTTGTGGGACCCTGGGGAGGTTCGGATGAGTTTCAAGGTATTCGGGGAAGGTTTTTAAGGCAAAACGTGCATTAAAAGAATTGCACCAGCATCCATTTTCTGTAATTTTTTAGCACTTGTATAAATAATCTAATTTTATTCTTAAGAGTCTATTTTACCATTTTGGGAGTTAGGGAGCTCGGATTGAAGTAATCTTTGAGAATATTTCATAGTTTCATTGGGATAAGTAATTCTAACTTAGGATTGTGATTATTTTATGAATATATCTTCAATTTTCCCTTACAATCAATGAATCTAAAGGTAAAAAAGAGAGTTTTTGCTTGAAAGATAAAAAAGTATATTTTGGGGATTTGAACATTAATTTTGATTTGGATTTGAAAACAAATTACATATTTGGACTTGGGAAGTTATGACTCACCGAAAAATGACTCTCGTTTCGGGGGTTTGACCATGTGGGTCCAGGTTGACTTTTGATACTTTGATAAAGATTAAATTTTTTTTCTTATAGGGTTAATTCTATTGCCTTATTTGACTTTGTTGAGTATTCTTTGGCTAGATTATGGACGTTTAGAGGCCATTGAGAAAGGAAAATGTGTTCTTAAAGTTTGAAGCTTATTTTAGAGAACGCAAGTATCATGGCTAACCTTGAGTAGAGGGAATTTTGTCAAAGAATGGAGTTATGCGCCAAAGCATATACTACGTGCTAGTGGTAGCGTATATACAAGGTGATGAACGTATACGCAGATACCGATGTTGTACTATATTTGGGGGTAGATTCTAGACATCTTTACACCTTGATTGATACATGTTCTACTTGTGATATATTTTATTTATCGGTATGACTACTTGAGCTTTCTTATTCATGTTAGAGATTATATCTATGCTTTTGACATCTTATTTGGACATGATGGACAATTTATATATTGGATTACATTTTGTCGCCAGAGTCATACATTATATATATGCATGCATCCTTGCATAAGGTTATCTTATATGGACTGAGGTCATCGCACAACGAAACATTCAGTGTGTTTGAGCTAATTATGGCGATAGGACATTTCGTGCGATTGATATGATGCTAACTCTTGTTTGTTCTATTTTGGCTGATATGAATATGACCCTTGTGTAATCTGTTTGGTTGATATGATTATCACTCTTGTGTGGTCCATTTGGTTGAGATGATTGTAACGATCCAATAGGTCGTTTTGAGTTCTACATTTTCATTTCATGATTTAAGACCCTACATAGCACTAGTTGAGAATTTACGACTTGCGTGCATGGTTCGTTTTGTTTTCCGAAAAGCTTAAATGTGATTTTTCAAAGAAACATTATTTTTTAGGTAAAAATTGGTTAAAATTGACTATGGTCAACATTATTGGTAAACGACCTCAAATTGGTATTTTGGCGATTTCGGAAAGTTCGTATGATGAATTTGTACTCGTACGCATGTTTGGTTGGGGTCCTGGGGTGACCCGAGGCAGTTTCAGTGCTTGTTGTAAGAAGTTAAAAATTTAAAGTTGTGAACTTTAAAATCTTTGAGTTTTGATGAGTGATTCTTAATCCTTTAAGTTATTTTGGTGTTTTGAGCTAACGAGCGAGTTCGTATGAAGTTTATATACTTATGTGAATATTTGGAGTTGGGCCCGGGGGGCTCGAGTGAGTTTCAGGGTGGTTTTATGCCACTTTTGCATAATTTGCAGCAGGTGATATGATGTTGGTGCATTGTGCATCACGAATACGGAGCTATTCTCGTGTCGCGAAGGGAAAATTTGGGCAGGGATGCTTTGCTCTATACGAAGGCGACAGTTGACTCGTGAATGCGTATGCCTAAGGGAAATGGCCTTCGCGAATGTGGCTGTCCTCATGCGAATGCGTATGCATGAGCTCGTTGGAAGGCTGGTGGGATCTTCAGCGCGAACGTGACCAGTTGATCGCAACTTGGAGGCTTGGCAGGTGATGCCTTCACGAACGTGAGGACGCCTTCGCGTACACCGATGTCCAGTTGGCTATTGTTCTTCGCGAACTTGAAAAGTGCTTCGTGAACGCGAAGAGCACCTGACGCCTAGGTATTTAAAGAACTGAAAATCGGGATTTAGCCACATTTCACCATTTTTGAGACCCAGATCATGGATTGAAGATATTTTTGATGAGATTTTTATCCCAACATTTTTGGTTAGTAATTGTTACCTAATTTTAATTTATTTTCATGAATACCCATAGATTGTAATCCCTAAATCTAGTATTTTAAACAGTAGAAATTGGGATTTTGGAAAAAGAACTTCTGAGGGCTAATTTTGGGGATTTAAACCTCGATTTGCGGTCTAATTTTAATACAAGCTACATGTTTGGACTTTAAGGGAGAATGGGTAAATGAGAATTTGTCTTAATTTTGAATTTCGACCATGTGGGTCCAGGTTGACTTTTTCAAATATGATAAAGATTTAATCTTTTTTATAATAGAATAGTTTCTAAAGCTCATTTTTGACTTATTTGAGTAATATTTCACTATATTTGGGTGGTTTTGAGGCTTTTTCTAAAGGGAAAGCTGTGTTGGATTGTTGATTTTGATCCGAAAAGAGGTAAGTAAAATTGTTAACCTTGATTTGAGGGAATTAGGACATGATTGGTTTGCTACGTGATTTATGTCTAAGGATGATGTATATTCAAGATGATGAGTGTATATGCGATGTCATGGGTTAGGCATGCAGGTTGTATTACTTTAATTTATGTTTTTTCATTATACCATGTCTTTACTTATTTCATGCTTTTACTTTTCATGTGATCTTACGAGATACATGCTTTACTTGATTTATATGCGGTCACTTGTTACATGCCTTTATTTGTCACATGCTTCAACTTGTTTCACGCCTTTATTTATCATGTGTCTTTACTTGTTACATGCTCTTACTTGTTTTTAGATAAATTCTTTTACCTAGTTCGTGCCTTGATTTATTGACTTTACTTGTTTCTTGTTTTACTTTACTATGTTATGTCGGGTTGTCTTACCTTTAGAGTGCTCTCGTGATTACGACTTGTTGAACTTTTTGTTGACATACATATATATATATATATATATATTATATATATACATATATATATATATATATATATATGCTAGTTCTTGAATATTTAGTTGTGTTGACACTCTTTGTTCGTGCTTGAATTCTCATGGCAAAGTATGCATTTTAGTTCTCTTTCATATTATATTGTGAGTTTTGCCATATTTGGTTTTATTGAGCATTTTCAAATGAACTGATTTATTGGGATCGGGTGTCACGCTGCAATGATACTTGTCTCGAATCGGGTTGCATGTTGCAACAGTATTTGTTACTGATATTGAGATAGGGTTGTGCGCCGCAACGGTAGTGGTTATGGTTGGTATTGATATTAGGATCGCGTTGCACGCTGCAACATATAGGATGTCTTGCAGTCATTCTTGGTTGTTGTTCTCCGCTATGGTGTTGCATTATGAGATTGTGCCGCGATGTTATTTCTGGGAACTCTGTTATCTATTCTCTCATTTAGTTCGTTTGCATGGGGTGACTATGATTATTTCGAACCGAGGTACTCAGTTCACATCTCACTTTTCGATGGTTGTTCGGTAGGAGTGAGGTAGATAGGTTGAGCTCAGCACTGCTTTTCTCCCACAGAAGGATGGTCAGCCTGAACGGACTGTTTTGATTCTTGAGGACATATTGAGATCTTGTGTGATTGACTATCAACCTTTCCTTTGGTGGATTTTGCTTACAACAACACCATAATTGTCAATCCAACATTCAAATGGGTCCATATGAGGTTTTATATGGTAGGCGGTGTTGTTCTCCTATTAGTTGGTTTAAGCTTGGTGATGCTAAATTGTTTGGTACGAATTTGGTTCGTGATGGTTTGGAGAAGGTGAAGTTGATTCAAGAACGACTTCAAACAAAATATAGCAGACAAAAGAGTTATGCAGATAAGAAGGTACGTGATGTGGATTTTTTGGAGGATGAGAAGGTACTTTTGAAAAGTTTCACCCATGAAAGGTGTAATAAAATATTGGAAGACGCGCAAGTTGAGTCCAAGGTTTACTATTTGAGGTGTTAGAGAGAGTTGATGATGTTGCTTATAGGCTTGCTTTGCCTCCTAGTCTATCAGGAGTTCATCTGCTATTTCATGTTTCTATGCTTCAGAGATGTCATGAAGACAAGTCACATATTTTACATTTCAGTACGATACAGTTGGATGAAAATTCTTCCTAAGAAGAAGAGCCGGTGGCTATTTTGGACAGGCAGGTTTGGATGTTGAGGTCAAAGAGATCGCTTCGGTAAGGATGCTTTGGAAATGCCAACCGAGTGAGAAGGCTACTTGGGAGATTAATTCAAAAATGTGAAGCACATATCCACTCTTTTTTAGCAATTCAGGTATATTTCTAAACACGCTCGAGGACGAACATTTGTTTAAGAGGTGGAGAATGTAATGACTTGACTGGTCATTTTGAATTCTAGAACCACATTCCCCTATTTAAGGCTTTTCTTTAGGTTCATTTGATATTTTATGACTTGCTGATAAGGGTGATCTGGATCCCGAGAGGTTCGAGAGTGAATTAGAACAATTAGTTCCTATATTTTTAATGTCTTGAGTTGGAAGAGTTGGCCAAGGTTGATGTTGGGTAAACGGACTTGGAATCAGAATTGAAATTTTTAGTATGTTGATATGATTATTTTAGACTTATAGGTATGTTCAGATTGGGTTTTAAAAGTCCCGAGAAGGATTCGATACCATTTGTTAAAAGCTAGCAATTTGAAAAACTAAAAAGTTCTTAAGTTTGACTTTTTTGTTACTATGATTCTTTTGGTGTATTGAGCCTTTGGAAAAGTCAATATAGGGTATTTGGACTTATAAGGATGTTTCAATGGGGATCTGAGGGTCTCGGGAGAGTTTCGGCGTATTGGGAACTAGTTTTGGAAGATTTAAGTTGTTGAACCTAGGGTTTTCTGTAGCTAGCCTGACTTAAAAAACATATTTCCCAATCTAAAAAGTAATTTTAGGATGGTATTTTGATGAAATCGTAGACCTCTGAATCTAGTTTCTAGTGATTCAAACCATTTTTCATTCGGATATTTTTATAAAGAGTTATGACTATTTTACTGGAATGTAGTAATTCAGATTTCTGTTTGTGGTGACATGCGACCCTTATGTGAGTTTTGCGGAGTCCCGAGAGCATTTTTCACATTTTCTCCAGAATTCTATCTAGCGCCGAGTTTTGTAATTTTTTTTTATCTTACAACTTTTAGAGCTCTATTTTGAGAGGTTTGAAGCTACGGTTTTATTTTCAACCTTGCGGTATGTAATTTTACATAAATTTTACATAAATTTAAGGTTTATACATGAATCTCTCACTAGATGTAGCATCAAAATAATGATTTAACGAGTAATGTTTTTCTCTTTGAATCTTAAGAGAGTGAATTTTAAAGATTTTAGACCTTGATTTGAGGTCGAATCTATATACAAATCATATAGTTGGATTCGGGAAAGAATAGGTCATCAGGATTTGGCATAGATTTCAAATTTCGGGCATGCAAGTCTGTGTTGACTTTTCTTAACTTTTTAGGATTTCTTTAAAGATTGAAGCTTTGATTGGAAATGCTTCCTTTAGCATTTTTTGACTTTCTTGAATGATATTTGATTAGTTTTTGGGAAATTAGAGGCCGAGAACAAGGGAAAAGCGATATTTAAGGGTTGAATCTGTCTCGAAAAGATAAGTATCTTGCCTAGTCTTGGCTTGAGAGAAAATACCTTAGGAAATGATCTAGTTTGTTAGTTTAAATGTGTTGTGGTCAATGTATATACGTGATGACGCGCGTAAATGCTTGTGTTCATAGTTTAACCATGCTCAGGGTAGATATAGGCTTCTTTATGGCTTGTTTGATTTTGTGCTCTTCTTGACTTATGCTTTATTTGACTGTATGACTAAGTGAGCTTATGTATTCATGCTAGAGATCAGGTTTAGGCTTATGATATTTTCATTTGACATGATGGATTATTCTTGAGATGTTAATATACTTGATTTAGTCGTAGTCATATTTTACATCTTGACCACACATATGCACCTCTATTTATTATGTCCTTATGCATCTTATTTGTTATCTCTTGAGCATATGTATACATCCTTGGAGATAGAGATCTTGATACAAATTTGTATGCTCGTAGAATGTTGGGACTTTATGAGCGGATTGATATTGTTATGGCACCGTGTTTTTAACATGCACTTATTGTGATATTAAACATTGATATGGCATGGGGTTTTTACCATTGTGTGGATACAGATCCATTCCCTCAGGGTAGCCTCCCATGTTTCTTTCTTGGTGGCTTACACACATAATAATAGCATAACGACTCGACTGGCTCTTTTGTGTATTTGAGCCTCGTTCCCCTATTTGATACTTTTCATATGCTTGTTTGAGTTTATGTGACTTTCAGGGATGGTTGGTTTGGTTTTGGGAAGGTTTTGAAATGAATTGGAATACTTAGTTCCATGGTTGGAAGCTTAAGTTATAAGAGTTGACCAATTTTGACATTTGTGTAAATGACCTCAGATCGGTATTTTTATGATTTCAATAGGCTCGTACGGTGATTTTGGACTTAGATGTATGTCCGGATTTCGATTTGGAGGTTCCTAGGATGCGCGCCCGGACGAGCTCCAGATGCACCTGCCTCAGAACCTACACAATATGTGCAGAAGTGTAGCATGACCACGTAAACAACATGTATCCAATAAATATCTAGTCTAACCTCAAAGAAGTAGTGATGAGGGGTCAACATCGACACTTACTAGTGGGCAATATACATAATGTACAAGAATAATTAATAGGCATGAAATACAACATCAATAATGGAATAAGAGGCAATAATTAAATAATCCTTTAACTAAATAACAATTAAAAATCCCCAAATATTACATGCTAATCTCGACAAGTAAGGCTCCAATAGGTATTTATAAATTCTCAACTCATGAAAGACATATCAAGTATAATCAGACTCCGAGTGACAACACGCACGAGTTATGCCGAGGTCGTATGGCCCGATCCATAATAATCGTGTACATATACTACCGAGGTCGTACGGCCTGATCCATGGATGTATCCCATAATATATATATATATATATATATATATATTGACGAGGCGTTCGGCCCGATCTACGGGAATAGGGAAACTCTTCGGATTACGAATTAGGTATTTACAATTCCAAGGTAAACCCATAAAAGAATATAAATTTCCCTCAATAATTAAATGTTCCTTCAAGTGTCTAAGTAATGAAGCTTGATTTAACATAATCTTTAGCCAAAATTTTACTTATTAATACAACCAATTAAACTAGCAAGTTGAGTTCAAATAGTGCAAGTAATAACATAATAAAGGCCTATGTCTACTTGAGCATAACATGAATTTTAGCTATCCACGGACTCTCGTCACTTCGTGCGTACGTAGCACCCACAATTAGTAGCAAATAACAATTTAACACCTATGGGGTTAATTCCCCCTTACAAGGTTAGGCAAGAGACTTACCTCATTGCAGAGTTCACTTTCCGGTCCACAAATCACTCTAAAAGCCTCAAGTCGGTACCGAACAATCCGAAACTAGCCAAAGATTGTAGAAACTAATCAATAATTGCTCAGAAGTTCATAATTTAACTATTAGAGTGATTGCACTATCCAAATTGAAAGGTTCCTAAAATTAACCCCCCGGCCCACGTGCCCGTATTCCGAGAATTTTTATAAATAATTATTACCCACAACCTCACGAACACAAATATATAATTTTCACCCAATTCCGTAATCATTTTCATGGTCTAATCTCATTTTTATCAAAACCTAGGTTTTTAAACAAATTACTAAAAATTCTACAATTTCCATTTTAAAATCTACTCTTAATCTATGTATTAAACTCATTTTGTGTAGAATACACATACCTCAAAGTTCTAAGTGAAAATTCCTCTCTAAAAAGCTCTAATATCGGCCAAGAGATGTGTGAAAATGAAAGAAATGGCCTAAGTCCCGTTTTAAATCAAAACACTGCCAGACCTGCCTTCTTCGCGATCACGAACAAGCTCCCGCGATCGCGAAGGCAAAACTACCCAAGCCCCTGAAATCCTCTTACGCGATCGTGAGAAGGCCTCCGAGAATGCGAAGCACAAGTGCCCACTTCCCCAGGTCAAGCCTTCTTCACGAACGTGGTGGCCAATGGCACAGAGCATCGTGATCGCGAGCTCCTTTTCGCGAACACATAGAGCAAAATCTCCCCAGCCCAATTCCTTTATCGTGAACGCGAGGCCTTCTCCGTGTTCACGAAGAAGAAACCAGAACAGCATATATCAGCAATTCGGACTTAACTCTAGGTGGTCTGAAACTCACCCGAGCAACCCGGGACCCCGTCCAACTGCACCAACAAGTCCATAAACATAATACGGACCTGCTCGAACCCTCGAAACATGTAAAACAACATCGAAACTAAGAATCACACCCAAAACCAAATTGAATCAACTTATGAACTTCAAACTTTTCTACTAGTTCCTAACGCGTCGAATCATACTTAGACTACTAGGAATCACCCAAAATTTTGCGTACAAGTCATAAATCACCATACGGAAATATTCTGGGGCGCGTAATCCCAAATGGACCTCGATAACACCAAAGTCTACACCAAACCAAATTTTAAGAACTAGAAAGCCTTCAATGAACCAACTTTCAACATTAATCGCCGAAATGATCCCGAATCACCCAAAACCCGATGCGAACACACACCCAAGTCCCAAATCATCATATGGACCTATTGGAATCATCAATCCCGGTTCCGAGGTCGATTATTCAAAATGTTGACTCAAGTCAAACTTGGCCATCATAGGCCACTATTAAGGAACTAAGTATTCTGATTTCAACCCGAACCCTTCCAAACCCATACCGACCATCCCTGCAAGTCATAAAACAGTAAAGGCACATACGGGGAGTCTTAATTAGGGGAACTGGGATCTAGAAGGCAAAATGACCAGTCAGGTCGTCACATTCTCCACCTCTTAAGCAAATGTTCATCCTCGAATAGGTCTAGAATCATACCTGGAGTGCTGAATAAGTGTGGATATCTGCTTTGCATGTCCTCCTTAGTGTCTCAAGTCGCCTCCGCGACCAATCTACTAGACCTTTACCGCAGAAATCTTCTTAGACCTCGACTGGCAAACCTGCCTGTCAATAATGGCAACTGGCTCCTCCTCATAACCCAAGCTCTCATCTAGCTGAACCGCGCTATAATCTAACACATGCGACCCATCGGCATGATACTTCCGGAGCATCGACACATGGAAGACCGGATGAACTCCCCATAGACTGGGAGGCAAAGCAAGCTCATAAACAACCTCCAAACTCGCCTCAACACCTCAAATGGGCCACAAAACCTTGGGCTCAGCTTGCCCTTCTTCCCGAACCTCATGATACCCTTCATCGGTGAGACTTTTAAGAGAACCTTCTCGCCCACCATAAATGATAAATCAGGCACCTTCTAATCCGCGTAAATCTTTTGTATGGACTATGCTGTGCGAAGTCGCTCTTGAATCAACTTTACCTTCTCCAAGGCATCCTTCACTAAATCAGTACCATATAACCTAGCCTCATCGGGCTCAAACCATCCGATCGGTGAACGACATCACCGACTATATACAGCCTCAAATGGAGCCATCTTAATGCTGGACTGATAAATGTTGTTATAAGCAAACTCGGCCAAAGGCAAGAAACAATCTCACTTCCCTCCGAAGTCAATCATGCACGCTCTAAGCATATCCTCCAGAATCTGAACTGTCCACTCCGACTGCCCATCGGATTGCGGATGAAAGGCTGTGCTGAGCTCTACTCGGGTGTCCAACTCGCTTTGTACTGCTCTATGGAAATGCAAAGTGAACTGAGAGCCTCTGTCTGAAATGATGGAAACAGGCACACCATGCAACCGAACAATCTCCTGAATGTAAATCTAGGCCAATCTCTCTGAAGAGTACGTAGTCACAACCAGAATAAAGTGTGCCGACTTGGTCAACCTGTCGATAATGACCCAAATGACATTAAAATTCCTCAACATCCGCGGCAACCCAACTACAAAGTCCATAGTGATCCGCTCCCATTTCCACTCTAGTATAACAATTTAGTGGAGTAGGCAACCAGGCCTCTGGTGCCCATACTTAACCTGCTGGAAATTTAGATGCCTCGCTACATACTCAACTATGTCCTTCTTCATCCGCCACCACCAATATGCTACCTCAGGTCACGATACATCTTCGTAGCACCTGGATGAATATAATACCGAGAATTGTTTGTGCCTCCTCCAGAATCTTCTCCCTCAAGCCATCAACATTAGGAACACATACGCGACCCTGGAGTCGCAAAACACCATCCTCACCAATAGTAATCTCCTTGGCACCACCTCGTAGTATCGTCTCTCTAAGAACCAACAAGTGTGGATCATCATATTGACGAGCCTTGATCCGCTCAAATAATGAAGACTGAGCCATAACTTATGCAGGAACTCGACTGGGCTCTAACATATCAAACCTTACAAGTCTGTTAGCTAAGGACTGAATGTCCAAAGCCAATGGCCTCTCCTCTGCTAAAATAAATGCTAAACTACCCATACTCTCGGCCTTTATGCTCAAGTCATCCGTAACCACATTCGCCTTGCTCAGATGGTAAAAGATGGTAATATCATATTCCTTCAGTAACTCAAGCTACTTGAGCTACCTCAAATTAAAATCCCTCTGCTTAAACAAAAATTGCAAAGTACGATGATCGATGTAAACCTCACAGGACAACCCAGAAAGGTAATGCCTCCAGATCTTGAGAGCATGAACTATCGCGGCCAACTCAAAATCATGTACGAGGTAATTCTTCTCGAGGGGCTTCAGCTGATGCGAAGCATGCAGTAACTCACTCCTCTTGCATCAGCACACAACCCAAACCAATATGTAAAGCGTCGCAATACACAGTATATATCCCTGAATCGGAAGGCAACACTAACACCGGTGGTGTAGTCAGTGTTATCTTGAGCTTTTGAAAGCTAGCCTCGCAATCATTGGACCATCGAAATGGAGCACCCTTATGCATCAATCTATTCAAAGGTGCTGCAATAGATGTGAAGCCCTCCACGAACCGACGATAATAACCTGCTAACCCCAAGAAACTCGTGATCTCAGTCGCTATGGAAAAATGAGGCCAACCCTGGACTACCTCGATCTTCCTGGTATCTACCTTAATACCCTCACCTGACACAACATGTCCCAAGAATGCCACAGAATCTAACCAGAACTCGCACTTGGAGAACTTAGCATAAAGATTTTGCTCCCGCAAGGTCTGAAGCACAACTCTCAAATACTGCTCGTGCTCCTCCATACTACGGGAGTAGATCAATATGTCATCAATGAAGACAATGAAAAATGAGTCATGATATGGCCTGAACACTCGGTTATTAGATCCATAAACACCACCAGGGCATTGGTCAAGCCGAATGACATCACTAGAAACTCATAGTGGACATATCTAGTTTGGAAAAACCGTCTTTGGAACATCTGAAGCACAAATCTCGCCACATGTTCATAAGTGCTCGGTAGGGAGTATCATAAGTGCATGGCGGGATAACTTAGAGAATCTTGCCTCATAATCTGTCACAGAGATCTAAACCTACTGGAGCCGCTTGAACTGACACCGTAGATCTTCCTTGTGAGGGGGTGGATATATCTCTCCAAAAAGATACCTGTGAGCTAATCCCTAATGGAGGGAGGTGAACCCGCTGGTCTACTAAGAAGATAGGACTGCCACCATCTACGGACTCTAAGCTTTGGTACAGCCGCTACAACAAGCTAGGTTCCGTCCACTTGTAATGTACCTCGGGTTTGTATAAGGCAGTAGCATGCTTTGGAACCTAAGCGGTAGGGGTCTGTACTCCCCCTCCCGCTTGAGATGCGGCTGGGTCCGCTAGAAATAAACCAGCCTGTGCCATAGAATCCATGAACCGCAGCATACGGCCCATGACCTCCTGAATTCCCGACATAGACGTGAAATCTGCCGGCACCTCACCGTGCTCCTTAATGATAGGATCCTCCAATGGATCCGCTGGTGGTATGACAGGATCAACTCTAGGATGTCCTCGTCATCTAGCAGGAGTTGGATCCCTCCCCCGGCCTCTGCCTCAGCCTCTATCAATAGGGGAAGCAGCTCCTCCACCACCGGGTACATCTCCCCCTCCCCCCGCGTTCTCACCATCTGTGAGAGAATAAGAGAAAGATACTTAGTCAAAACATCAACTGCACGATAGGAGATGAAGAAAGAGAAGTTTCCTAACACCCTATAGCCTCTCGAAGATAAGTACGAATGTCTCCACACCAATCCGCAAGACTCTAATAGGACCGCTCATGACTTGTGAAACCTATGTGAACATAGTACACTGAAACCAAGCTGTCACGACCCAATTTCCATTATAGGCCGTGATGGCGCCCAAAGTCGCCGCTAGGTAAACCAACGATGATCTACCCATTTAATTGCTCATTTTCATATTTTTAAAATCTTTGATTTTTATTTAATAAGGAAACAAATAGTAAGTGAGCGTAGTAATGTAAAGAATAAACTAAATGTGAAAGTAAGTTAGTGAATTAAATAATCAAAACCCCATGAGTTTCTAATAGAATTCCCAAAACCTGGTGTCATGAGTGCACGAGCAACTAGTAGAATATATAAAACTCTCTAAGAACTACTGTCTGAAATAGAATAGACAGAATGATAAAACATAACAAGGGCAGACTCCGGGTGCTGCAGAACGGAGCATGAGAAGCAGCTCAATACTAGGCCTCCGGGCAATGCGGATGGGCGCCCGGACAAACTCCACATGCCCTCACCTCATAACCTGCACATTATGTGCAGAAGTGTAGCATGAGTACGTAAACAACGTATACCCAGTACGTATCTAGTCTAACCTTGAAGAAGTAGTGACAAGGGGTCGGTATCGACACTTACTAGAGGGCAATATACATAATGTACAAGAATATTTAATTGGCATGAAATACAATATCAATAATGGAATAAGAGGCAACAATTAAATGATCCTTATGCAAAATCACAATTAATAGTCCCCAAATATCGCATGCTAATCTCAACAAGTAAGGGTCCAACATGTATTTATAAATTCTCAAGTCATGAAAGACATATCAAGTATAATCGAACTTTGAGTGACGACATGCACGAGTTATGCCGAGGTCGTACGGGCCGATCCATAATAATTGTGTACATACACTACCAAGGTCATATGGCCAGATCCATAAATGCATCCAATAATATATATATATATATATATATATATATATATATGTATGTATATATGTATGTATGTATGTATGTATACATATTTGCTGAGGCGTTCAGCCCAATCCACCAGAATAGGGAAACTCTTCGGATTACGATTTAGGTATTTACAACTCCAAGGTAAGCCCTTAAAAGAATATAAATTTCCATCAATAATTAAACGTTCCCCAAGTCTCTAAGTAATGAAGCTCGGTTTAACATAATCTTTAGCCAAATTTTTACTTATTAATACAAGTAATTAAACTAGCAAGTTGAGTTCAAATAGTGCAAGTAATAGTATAATAAAGGTCTATGTCTACCCGGACATAACACAGTTAATAGCAAATAACAATTTAAATACCTATGGGGTAATTCCCTCTTGCAAAGTAAGGCAAGATAATTACCTCATTCCCAAGTCCACTTTCTGGTCCACAAATTACTCTAAAAGCATCAAGTCAGTGCCGAACAATTTGAAACTAGCCAAAGGTTATAGAAACTAATCAATAATTGCTCAAAAGTTCATAATTTAACTATTAGAGTGATTAGCCAACCCAAATTGGGAGGTTCCTAAAATTCACCACCAGACCCACGTGCCCGAATTTCAACAAAATTTGTAAATAGTTGTTACCCACAACCTCATGTACACAAATATACAATTTTTACCCAATTCCATAATCATTTTCAAGGTCTAATATCATTTTATCAAAACCTAGGTTTTTCAACAACATACTAAAATTTCTACAATTTTCATGTTAAAATCTACCCATAATCTATGTATTAAACTCACATTATGTAGAATACACTTACCTCAAGATGCTAGGTGAAAATTCCTCTCTAAAAAGCTCCAAAATCGGCCAAGAGATATGTGGAAATGAAATAAATGGCCTAAGTCTCGTTTTAAATTAAAACACTGCCCAAGCCTGACTTCTTCACGTTCGCGAAGGCAAAACTGCCCAAGCCCCTGAAATTCTCTTACGCGATCGCAAAAACTCCGTGAACGTGAAGCATAGGCCCTTCCAACCAATGCGAATGCGGCCAGCCCTTCGCAGGCATTTCACCTGCCCAGCCCCCCAGGCCAAGCCTTGTTCGCGAACACGAGCATTCTCAAGTGAATGTGGTGGCCAGTGGCTCAGAGCATCGCGATCGCATGCTACTTTTCTCGAACGTGCAGAACAATATTTCCCTAGCCCATTTCCTTCATCGCGAACGCAAGGCCTTCTCCGTTTTCGGGATGACGGAAACAAGAACAGTAGATATCAGCAATTTGGACTTAACTCTGGTGGTCCGAAACTCACTCGAGCCACTCGGAACCCCGTCCAACTGCACCAAGAAGTCCATAAACATAACACGGACCTGCTCAAACCCTCGGAACACGTAAAACAACATCAAAACTAAGAATCATACCCCAAAATCAATTGAATCAATTTATGAACTTCAAACTTCTCAACTAGCTCAAAACGCGCCGAATCATACTTAGAATACTCGAAATCACCCCAAATTGTGCGTACAAGTCATAGATCACCAAACAAAACTATTCTTGGGCTTGGAATTCCAAACAGACCTCGATAACACCAATGTCTACTCCAAACCAAATTTAATGAACTGAAAACCTTCAATGAACCAACTTTCAACATTAAGTGCTGAAATGCTCCCTGATCACCCAAAACCCGGTCCAAAATCATCATAAAAACCTATTGGAACCATCAAATCCTAGCTTCAAGGTTGTTTACTCAAAATATTGACTCAAGTCAAACTTGGCCACTATTAAGAAACTAGGTGTTCTGATTTCAACCCGAACCCTTCCAACCACTAACCGACCATCCCCGCAAGTCATAAACTAATAAAGGCACATATGGGAGTCTTAATTAGGGGAACAAGGATCTAGAATCAAAATTACCAGTCAGGTCGTTACATCCGGGTGGCTCGAATGAGTTTTGGACCACCCAGAGCTTGGTTGAGATTGTAAATTTTCTGCTAGTGTCTGGTGTGCTATGCAATCGCGGAGCAGGTCTCACGATCGCAGAGGCTTATTTGGGCAACTATTATTTTGTTCTTTGTGTTCCCGTATAGGGGTCGCATTCGCGAAGGGTTGGGGCCGTTGATCTTCACGTTCGTGGGAGAAGGGCTCGCATTCGCGTAGAGGAGAGGCTGGCTGGGAGCCGACTGGAGATTAGCCATCGTCTTCGCATGGTCAGGGACGTGTGCACATAGGGTTAGGATGCCAGTGAATCGTGTTTGGGGGTGGTTGACCGCGATTGTGAAGGGCCTTTTTAAGCAGTGGCTGGATAGTACTTCGTGAACGCGAGGCTTGGGCCGCATTCGTGTGAAGGGTAGTGCTGGGCAGACTCATTTAAGTTCTAATTTCGGGATTTTTGCTCATTCCCTCATATTTTGATCCCTAGACTTGGAGAGGGGCGATTTTTGAAAGAGACTTTCATACAAGACTTCGGGTTAAGTGATTTTTACTCATTTTTGGTATTATGTCAAGAATCTACATGGATTATTAACACCTAAAATATGAAATTCATGTGAAATTTGGGAGGTCTTTCCTCCAACTTAAGAGAGTGAAAATTGATGTTTTGAAGGTCGATTTGGACTTGGTTTTGAAATCTAATCATACATTTGGACTCGTGGGGTTATGGTAGTCGGAATCTACCCCTTAACTCAGGTTTTGGCCATGTCGGCCCGGGTTGATTCTTGTTGACTTTTTGAAAATTGAATAAATATTGAAGCTTTATTGTTTGGAATTGATTCCTATTGCTTTGTTTGACATTATTGAGTTATTTTTTGCTATATTTGATTAGTTCGGAGGCTGATTTGAGAGGCAAGGACATTTTTGGAGTATTGTTTATGCGCTATGAGGTAAGTATCTTGCCTAAGCTTGGTTTGAGGGTAGTTTTCCATTGGCCACGGTATTTGATATATGTTGGAAGTGACATACGTATGAGGTAACGAGCGTATTATACATACACTGTGGTTATTCATAATTCGAGTAGACTTTAGGCTATTATGTGTTTTGCTATCATGCCTTATTGTTACCTTATTTTCTCTACTTGTATGATTACTTGAGCTATTATTCATGCTAGAAATCATGTCTAAGTTATGTGCTTATCTACTTGAACATGATAAAGCTATTTTGCTATGTTGAGTTGTTTGCCATGATTGTAGTCATATTTCCAGTCATGATATTATATCTACATGTTATATCACCATCTCGGTACAGTTATTGTATGTTATTTTATAAGTTTTAGTGTCCTTACTGTGTGACACAGGTTTGAGCGGATTTTGTGACACGTTGGTATGATTCGTGCAAAATATTGATTTTTTGATACTATGAGATGGTTCCATATTATGATTTGAGCAGATTAATGACTGAACTGGGGCATAAAGTCGTATTGATATTGATAGTGAGATGATGTGTGTGCCAGGACCCATACTGGGCTGAGTGATATTGAAATTGAGGTGACGCGTGCACCAAGCCATTTGGGTTGAATTACGATGATTGTTGACTTTTGATACGATCAGCGTTGGGCTAGGATCTGCCCTCAGGAGTCAAGTGATAAATCATGTTGCATTGGGCTATGTGAATGCAAACACTTCAAAAGTTCTTACAGAGGGGCACATGCCAGGTACCCGTACAGTGCTAAGAGTGTTTGTGTGATTGTCGAGGGGTATTCGTGCCCGGTACTATATATGCATTGAGATTGTGTTTACTTGAAGATTTAAACGTGCTTCGGCTTTCACTGGCGGGCTGGGATATCCAGAAAAACGAAAATCCCACTCTTAGAACATTGTTGAAAGAAGAGAGTCAGTTTTGCACACTAAGTCATGAGTGAACCTAGGCTCTTCCAGACCAGCCTTTCACTCCTAAGAAGTGGGAATAGGAGTCAATCGATTACTGAAATTTCTTAGAGATATTGTTGGTTTTTGCACGAATACTTATCATGCAGGCATAGCGTTGTAACTTTCTCATGCTAGTTGATATCTGACGTCATTAGAAGTTGTTGCATTGACTGAATTATTTGGAGAGCATGTTTATTCTCTTAATATGACAGTGTTGAATTTGATATTATTGAGGTGCTCTTCCATTATTATTATTATGTTGTTATTATTGTTATTGGTTGTGGAAATTGAGTACTGAACTTTACCAAGCTCATCACTACTTTCAACCTGAGGTTAGTCTTATTACTTATTGAGTATATATAGGATTGGTTGTACTCATACCTACGATCTGGACTTCATATGCAGATCCAGGTTCTTCTGATAGATGTGATTGCTAGAGGGTGGCATTTGTTCATGTTGGAGACTGTAAGGTGGCACTGTTATTCCGTTCGCAGGCCTTGACGTCCCTTTCATATTCCCTATTTTTACTGTTAGTCGTTCAGATAGTACTGTATTTTGATCAGATCTTGCACTTATTACTCTATATAGCTCGTGTACTCAATGACACCAGATTTTGGGATGGTTTCTAGTTGTATCACTAGTTTGACTTCAATTATTTATGTTATTTTGCTGTTGAGACTATTTCATACTATTGTTGATGCTTAATTCTGACTAGCGGTGGATTTGATTACCTAGCAAGCAGTGTTAAGCACCATCACGGTCCTGTGGAATTTTGGGTCATGAAAAGTTGGTAACAGAGCACTAGGTTGCTTAGGTCTCACGAGTCATGAGCAAGTCTACTAGAGTCTTGCGAATCGGTACAAAGACATCTATACTTATCTTCTAGAGGCTACAAGGCTGTCAGAAAAAAGTTCTCTTTATTTTATTTTCTATCGTGTGGATTTGTTTATCCCTATGTCTGAATTGTTTCTTTTCGATTCTCTCACAGATGGTGAGGACATGTTTATCTAGTTCAGTTGAGCAGTCGCCAATACCCTAGGCCAAGACCATGAGAGGGCTGGGCTGAGATAGAGATAAGGGTGGAGCACGCGCCGCAGCTAGGGCCCTTGCTCGAGCAACATCCATAGAGCCACCAATAGCTCCTCTCGAGAAGCAGGTTCATGATTATGTTGAGCTGGAGGTACCAGCTCAATTTCCTTAGGTTTACTTGTCTCGCAAGTTGTCTAGGATGCTTTGGCCCGCATGGTTGGTTTGTTCAAAAGTTTGGCTCAGGTCGGGGTATTTCCTACTGTACTAGCTACTACCCAGGCAGGGGGCAGAGGCAGACTCTAACTACTCACACCGATGAGCAGGTGGACCATGGTTATCAGACTCCTGCAGTGTTACTAGTTTGGGGGAGTTCAGCCTACTGTTGCTGCGTAGCCTGAGGATAGGCGCGTGATGTTAGCTAATGAGCTGAAGAGACTGCATAAGTTCACAAAGTTGCATCCTCCTCACTTCAGTAGTACACTTTTGGAGGACGTCCAGGCACTTTTGGATCATTTTCATGAGATTCTATGCTGGTACTAGTCGAGTCCAATGGAGTTGATTTCACCGCCTTCTAGATGCAGGGCCGGCCAAGAGATGGTGACAGGTTTATGAGCTGTGTATACTAGCAGGACCACACGTCTTACCTGGGCTCAATTCTCCAGTGTATTTTTGGTGCATTTTGTGCCCCGCACAAGGAGAGAGGAGCTGAGGAGGCAGTTTGAGTACCTTCAGCTAGGTCCAATGTCAGTTATCTAGTGTGAGATGAGATATACAAAGATGTCCTGTTATGCTACTCCTTTTAGTCCCACTGAGGAGGAGAGAGTGAGGAGATTCATTGATGGTCACTTCCATGGTATTCGCATTGCTATGGCTAGGGAGTATATATCGTGACTTCATTTCACCAGGTCGTGGAGATAGCGCGTCGTATTGAGCACATTCGCATTGAGACTAGAGAGATGATGCAAGGTAGGACAAGAGGTCCCGACATTCAGGTGGTTTTGCTGGTGCCTCATTCGGAGGCAAAGGTCAATTCGGGGGAGACAATTCTAGCAGGCTAGCTTATCATGCACCGCCGCCTAGTCGAGGAGCTTATGTGCAGCCTTCATTCGGTCCTCTTCCAATGCATAGTTCTCATCACACTCCATTCGTTCATGGTTCATAGGTACCAGGTTCTTCTAGTGGGTATTTTAGTTCACAGGGTCCGACTCAGGCCCCATAGTCATTTTTGGTCAGAGGTTGCTATGAGTGTGGAGACCTGGGGCATGTCAGGAAATATTTCCCCCGTCTTCGTAAAGGTCCAGTGTAGCAAGGAGGTCAAACTATTATTTTCGTACCGGTTGCTACACCACCGCTCAGCCAGCTTGGGGTGGAGGTCATTCAGGATGTGGTCGTCCTAAGGGGAGCTCCGTCTAGTGAGGGTCAGACCAGGGGAGACATCATGGATATACCATACTGGATGCTACAAACTCAAGGAAATTTTAGTTCAAATCTGCCTGGGAATACCTCCGAAGAAGAGATGAACCCAGAAGAGCCTACAAGATGATGTGGGTTAAAGGTCTCCCCTTTAAGATTGCTTTCTTCATGTCGAGAGTCTGGAAGGCTAAACTACCTCTACATGATTTCATGAAAAGACTGGGATACCAAATGCCATCAAGATGCTAGTGTTGCATACAACCAAAGGAGGAAACCTTGGTGCACCTCTTCTTTACATCCAGCACAGCAATTCAAGTATGGGAATACTTTCTACCAAGAGCAGGAATAGCACTTGACGGCCTATCCTTCCATCAAGCCATAACCAAATGCTGGACAACACAAACAGTCACCATACTCAAACCTGTGCTGCAGGCAGTTCCCTCTTGCATTGTATGGGAGCTCTGGAAAAGAAGGAACTACTGCAAACATGGAGAAACGGTTACAGTTAGCAGGGTCATTTATCAAGTTTCCACAACACTACAAGCACTAGTCCAAGCAAGAAAACCAGGACTCAATGTCCCACACAAATGGCAAGATCTCCTTCACATGATGGAAAACTAAACCCCAAGATTAACTTTCAACAAAGTTATATGGGAATTTCCAAAGGAAGGGTGGATTAAAGTCAACACTGATGGAGCATCAAAAGGGAACCCAGGAAAGAGCTCAATAGGATACTGTTTAAGAAATGAAACATGGATGATCATATATGCACTTGGCACAGCAATCCCAGAAGGAACAAACACAATAGCAGAAGCAACAGCTATTGTGGAAGCATTAAGGTTCTGCAGATCAAAAAGCTACTCCCACATATGGCTACAAACAAACTCAATGCTATTGAACAACATCATCAATGGAATTTGGAAGCCACCGTGGTGCATAATTGATCAAGTAGAGGAGATACTGCAACTAAAAGAAGCCCTCACACTTAATGTAACACACATATATAGAGAAGGAAATAAACTAGCTGATCATCTTACAAATTATGCACTAGAATTTGAGAGAATTGAATACTATGACTTCTGGCAGTTAGACATACAGGGCAGAAGAATAGTTAATGAAGATAAACTGCAGTGCCCATAATTAAGAGTGAAGGTAGCAAAATAGCAAGCATGAAAAGGAAACAGTGGTCTTACACTAAGCCACAGACACACTTTCTCCCCACTGTACAAAAGATTAACGACAAGAGCTTAAGAATATACAATGTTGTACTAACACTTTCTCTAATTCTGCAAGCACACTACTTGATCACAGCAAAGCATAAACTCTACAAAAAGCTCATGAAAGAACAGAGGGGGCTAAATCAATGGCTTTACACTAACATGCTGCTATCTGTTGATAGATGCAATAACTGGCTTTTTGCTGAATGCAGGAAAGAAGACATCATTTCAACACAAACTCTGCAACAAGGCAGGAGCACAGCAACAACAGTACAAACAAGACATACCAATTGGCTTCTTGTTGGCTGCAAGGAAGGAAAACAGGAGCATGCCAATGCAGCACAATCACTGCAGCAAAACAAGAGCACAACAACAGCAAAGAAAACTTTCACAAAGAAACTGCAATCAGGAAACACAGGCTCACTGCTCTCTGCAGAAAAGAAGGACTGGAGCATGTTGGTGCATCAGAATGGAACTCAACTACTCACCACAGCACTCACCAACATCACAAAGCAGATACCTAGCCTCAGCAGAAATACAAAGAAAGCCAATGACAAATCAGAAAAAGAAACCATCACATAGTACCAGCCTTAACAAGTAAACCAGCCACCATACCAACAGCAGAACAAAAACAATCAAAGCAACACCTATCACTCTTCTCAGAACCAAAGGATCAAGGTCATATCTGAATCCTGTAATGCCCAAGGACAGAAGCCAACTTGAGCTGGACCTGGCTATTGCTGCATTTGCAATGTGTGGTATTAGCACTCTTGGTGCTCATTCTATTACAAATACAGCAATCACCATGGTCCATTTTCAAGAACAACTACCAAGCAATACAGTCTTCAGCAAGCTTCTCACTGAACAAAAGACACAACTCATATCAACAAAATCAACAATACCAATACAACAGAAGCAGCAATCCATTCAATCACCTCAAAGTAGAACGCATAACATAAACAGATGCACAACAACAGCAGCAACATTCAGCCAACATACAGCAACATAGAAGTAGCAGCCCACATAGACACATACTGACACAATAGCAACTCCACATCACAGCAATGCAGCCAATGCACAATCAGCAGAAACAGCATCCACGTAGGAACAACAAAAGAAGTCTAGGATATCAGCAAGAAGACAGAGGTCTCAGCAATCATAGGAGAACACACCAACTGCACACACTCTCATCAAACTCAAGCATCCTCCAAAGCAACACACAACAACAGACTCATCATCCAGCATTGGACCAGCTAATAACTCAGAGAACTCTAAATCCACACATAGACCAAAAGGCAGTCCCAGAAGAAAACATAGCAATCAACAAGTACAGCAGGACACACCAACCTTATACACCCTCCTCAGACTTGATCATCACCAGAAACAACAACTCCAACACTCAGCAGCAGTTTTAACACTCAGCTCACAACAATCATAGCATCAACAACAACAGACTTGAAATGGCACAGCCAACATCACAATCAATACAACTGTGTAATAACAAAATACACACTAATAGCCATCTTCAACTTGTCTTTCCTTGCTCCAGAGGTCAAAGCAAAATTGAAGATTGCGCGCGCTTTCTTGTCACTCTTTTGCTAAATCCTAACACCATATCTTTTTGTCAGAGAAATATAGAAGGGAATAATTCCCTTATTCATGCAGTCACAGTAGAAACGTATGTACTCTTTTGTATAGCTGACCTAGGAAATATGCACATTTTTTTTGTACATACGACTGTCTACTACAAAATAGGCAGTCGTCACATCACCATAGGTCTAACTTCTTTTTGCTACTCAGGTACTATTAGTCAACACTTTAGGATGACTATAGGTATATGTATTTACTTTTGGGAGGTAAGTTTTATGTCCCCCTCCACCCTTGTATTTTATTTCTATTAATAAAAACTTATATCTAACCAAAAAAAAAGGGTCAGACCAGATGCTATGTGTTCCCAGGGAGGATCAAGGTCATTGCTTCTGATGCAGTAATTACAAGTATTGTTTTTGTGTGCCATAATGATGCATTAGTATTATTTGATCTTGGTTCTACTTATTCATATTTTTCATCATACTTTGCTTCTTGTCTGGATATGCGTCGAAGCTCTGTTGATGCTCATGTGCATGTGTTTACACCTGTTAGTAATTCTATTATGGTGGATCGAGTTTATCGGTCATGTGTCATCATATTTGTTATGTTGAGACAAGGATGGGATTTTTATTGTTAGATATAGTGGATTTTGCTGTGATCTTAGGTATGGATTGGTTATCTCCTTACCATGTTATTCTTGATTATCATGCTAAGACGGTGATGTTGGCGATGTCGGGGTTGCCAAGGTTGGAGTGGAAGGGTTCTCTTAGTTGCACTCCTAGCAGAGTGATCCCATTCTTGAAGACTCAAAGGATTCTTGAGAGGGGATGTTTGGCATATCTAGCCTTTATCAGAGATGTTAGTGCTGACACTCCTACTATTGAGTCAGTTCTAGCAGTGAGGGAGTTTTTGGATGTGTTTCCTTCAAACCTACCGGGCATACCACCCGATAGGGATATTGATTTCACAATTGATTTGGTACAAAGCACTCATCATATTTCTACTCCACCGTATCACATGGCTCCTATTGAGTTGAAGGAATTGAAGGAGCAGTTACAAGAGTTGCCGGATAAGGGGTTCATCAGGCCTAGTGCATTACCTTGGGGTGCACCAGTGTTGTTTGTTAAGAAAAAGGATGGTTCTGTGAGAATGTGTATTGGCTACCGACAGTTTAACAAGGTTACCATCAAGAACAAGTATCCACTACCACGCATTGATGATTTATTTGATCAACTTCAGGGTGGTAAGGTGTTCTCAAAGATTGACTTGCGATCAGGGTATTACCAGTTGAAGATTAGGGCTTCGAACATCCCTAAGACGGCTTTCAGGGCTCATTATGGTCATTATGAGTTTTTGGTGATGTCGTTTTGATTGATTAATGCCCCAGCATCCTTCATGCATTTGATGAACAATGTGTTCCAGCCCTATTTGGATTGTTTTGCCATTGTGTTCATTGATGATATATTGGTGTACTCTCGTATTAGGAAGGAGCACGAACAACATTTGAGGATCATGCTCCAGACTTAGAGGGAGAAGAAGTTGTATGCGAATTTCTCCATGTGCAAGTTTTTGTTGGATTCAGTGGCTTTCTTGGTTCATGTAGTATATAGTGAGGGGATCAAGGTGGAACCAAAGAAGATAGGCATTTCAGAGTTGGCCGACCTTCTACCACTACAAGGATCAAGAGCTTCTTGGGTTTGGTGGATTACTACCGTCACTTCATAGAGGTATTTTTATCTATTTCAGCCTCATTGACTAAGTTGACTCAGAAGGGCGTTCCGTTCTGGTGGTCGGATGAGTGTGAGGAGAGTTTTCATAAGCTTAAGGCAACTTTGACTACGGCTCCAGTTTTGGTGTTGCTTGCAGGGTCAGGGTCATATATGGTCTATTGTGATGCTTCATGGGTTGGCATTGATGTTTGTTGTTGCATGATGGTAGGGTGATTGCCTACGCATCGTGCCAGTTGAAGCCCCATGAAAAGAACAATTCGGTTCATGATTTGGAGTTGGCAGCTATTATACACATGCTCAAGATTTTGAAGCATTACTTATTTGGTGTGCCATGTGAGGTGTATACGGATCATCGGAGTTTCCAACATCTGCTTAAACAAAATGACTTGAATTTGTGGCAACGAAGATGGTTGGAGGTGTTGAAGGATTATGATATCACTATTCTTTATCATCTGAGGAAGGCCAATATAGTAGCTGAAGCCTTGAGTAGAAAGGCGGAGAATATGGGGAGTTTAGCATTTATTCTAGATGGAGAGAGGCCTTTGGCTATGGATGTTTAGGATTTGGCCAATAGGTTGGTGAGATTGGATATTTTGGAGCCTAGTAGATTTCTTGCTTGTGTTGTATCTCAATCATCCTTGTTTGAGTGTATTAAAACTCATCAATATGACGATTCCCATTTGCTAGTCCTTAAGGACACAATGCAACGAGGTGGTGCTAAGGAGGTAACTATTGGTGATAATGGTGTTTTAAGGCTTGAGGATCGGATTTGTGTTCCTAATATAGGAGGGTTGTGAGATTTGATTCTTGAGAGGCTCATAGTTTGCGGTATTATATTCATCTTGGTGCTATGAAGATGTATCGAGATTGGAAATAGCATTATTAGTGGCGGAGGATGAAGACCAACATTGTTGGATATGTTGCACAGTGTTTGAAGTGTTAGCAGGTCATGTATGAGCATCAGACACCTGGTGTTTTGCTTCAGAAGATTGAGATACCCGAGTGGAAGCGGGAGGGAATCACCATGGACTTTGTGGTAGGGTTGCCACGAACATTAAGGAGATTTGACGTTGTCTGGATCATTGTGGACAGACTGACCAAGTCTGCATATGTCATTCGAGTCATGACTTCCTACACTCTGGAGCGGTTGGCTAGGATCTACATCCAAGAGATTGTTCATTTGCATGGTGTGCCTGTTTCTATCATCTCGGATCGCGACACTCAGTTTACTTCGCACTTCTGGAGCATCGTTCAGTGCGAGTTAGGCATGCAGGTTTAGTTGAGCATCGCATTTCACCTTCAAACGAATGGACAGTCTGAGTAGACCATTCAGATTTGAGAGGATATGTTGAGGGCCGATGTTATCGATTTCGAAGGCCAGTGGGATCAGTTTCTTCCATTATCGAAGTTTGCATACAACAACAACTACCATTCTAGTATCTAGATGGCTCTGTATGAGGACTTGTATGAAAGATGATTTCGCTCTCCAGTTGGTTGGTTTGAGTCGGGTGAGGCTAGGTTGTTGGGCACAGATTTGGTTCGTGATGCTTTTAAGAAGGTGAAGTTAATTTAGGATGGATGAGAAATCAAATTTCCCTTCACGATCGCGTGGACTATTTCACGATCATAATGCTTCATATCTGACAAATAAATAAAATATTCTTTGCAATCGCGTGCCCATTTCTGCGATCGTGATGCTTGAGGCTCTAAGTAGCAAAACAATAGCTCTACAGAAATTGATCCTGACGCTTTTTGATCCCCTTTTTTTGGCCTAAATACATGATAATACAGTGTATATACTACCAATTCAAGCTTTTAACATATGGTTGACTTTTGTAGGTACTTTGAGCATAAAATGGCCTTGGGAAATGATGAAATTAGGCAATCACTTGTACCTCAAGCTGTGGAAGAGGAGTATTTTGATCGGGACAGATTCATAGCTGCTAAATGTGAAAGAAATTATGGCAAACGCACGTCAAAGAGAATCATCAAGGAAAGGGACATCCATATAGACAAACTTGAAGCTAAGATGTCGGAGTTTTTCAGATGATTGACTGGCAGTGGATGGATTTGCTTCGTTCCTGAACCAATCAACTACACAGTAGTAAGGAAATTATATGTGGCACTAAAGACTGACTTCCGAGGGGAAATATTCACTTTTGTTAGGGGCAAGTGGGTCAACTTTGGTTCGAAGATACTAAATGCACATTATGATCTTCCCAATGCTGACAACAAGGAATACAAAGCCAGATCAAGGGAGAGAGAAAGACAGTGGTTGGTGCAAAAACTTCATGATGGGGTAATCCCGACTTGGGGAAGATTGCACGGAGGGGTTAATTCTTCTGAATTCATAGCTGAAGCCAAGACTTGGCTGTCCATTATTGGTGCTAGAATCCTGCCATCTAGACATGAGTCCTAGGTGATGCCTGAGAAGGCATTGATAATTGCTGCTACTATGGATGACTTGCTAGTGAACGTGGGTCAAAATATGGTGAGTGAGATTGAGGAAGCATGTAAAGAGAGGTCTAAGAGTCTATTTATTCCCTTATGGATTACACATTTGTGCTAAGATGTTGGGGCGCTAAAGGACCGGAATGCTTCTGAAAAGGGCCCAGACTATGTAATTTATCCATTGCTCATAAAGGGACCAACTGGCGTGCAGAAACAGAGGAAGATTGATGTATCATCTCCTTCATTTGGGTAGTTTACTGAGAATACCATGGGGTCCGATGGTTCTTCCACAGCTGCAGCAGGGCCACATGACCCACATTTCACCACTTCCTTTCGGACATCCCACTATGCGCCACCTCTCCAGTCAAATCTAAGGCATCGATTGTAACGACCCAACCGGTTGTTTTGTCTAATTGCACCCTGTTACCCCTTTTTGTGATACACATGTGTGTTCATTATTTTATGCCATGCGAGGTCAGTTAGTTTCGTTCCATGAAGCTTTCGGGTTGTTTTGAATCCTTTGATACTTAACTTAGAAGCTTAAAGTAGAAATGTTAACCAAACTTTAACTTTTATGTAAATGATCCTAGAACAGTGTTTTGATTGCTCTGATAGCTTTGTATCGTGATTTCAGACATGGGCATATGCCCGGAATTAATTTCGGAAGTCCGTAGATTGATTTGTGTATTTTTGCCGAAAATTGGTAATTTGAAGTTGAAAAGATTGACCGTAGGTTGACTTTTAGCTATCGAGTTCGGAACATGATTTTGGGACTTGGGATAGGACCATTATGCTATTTAGAACTGTTCTGCAAAATTTGGTATCATTTGGAGTTGATTTGATAGGATTGAGACGGTTAGTTATAATTCTAGAGATTTTTGAACTTTACTTTGAAATTCATGTGCTGTAGTGTTCGATTCGTAGTTTTAGATGTTATTTTGTGTTTTGATCGCGCGAGCGAGTTCGTATGATATTTTTAGACTTGTGTGGGTGTTAGGTTTGGAGCCCCGAGGGCTCGGATGAGTTTCGAACATGTTTCGGAATGTTTTGAACCTAAAAATGAAAATATGGTGCTTGGTGCCTCTAGTGTCGCAATTGCAAACACCAGGGTCAAATTTATGACCTTTGCATGGAAACTACAGGTATCACAATTGTGATGCTTGGGTCGCATGTGCGATGATTCTCGGTGTTGGGCTAGGTTCTTATTTACAGTGAATTTGTCGCTTTTACGAGGGAAAATTGCGAACCCATCTTCGCATTTGCGAGAAGTTCCCCAAGCCTTTCAGTGTTGCAATTGCGAGATTTTCTTCACAATTGCGAGGGTTCGCAACTTACGAACCCATATAGCAATTACGATAACTGCAGCTGAACATAAGGGCTGGAAGTCAGGATTTCATTTCATATTCTCCTATTTTAGAAACCTAGACTCGGTAAGAGGCGATTTAGAGAGGGAATTTGCATCTACAAACTTTGGGTAAGTGATTCTGATCTATTTCCAATCATATTCCATCAATATATCTTAGATTTTATCATCAAAATCATGTGAATCAAAGTCAAAATTTGTGAAACTTTGTCAAGTTCTGAAAAGTAGGAATTTGAGTTTTGAGAGTCGGTTTGAACTCGGGTTATGAAACTAATCACATATATGAACTCGTGGGGTCATAGGTAGTCAGAATCTACCACTGGACCTGGTTTTTGACTGTCGAGCACCGGATTGACTTTTGTTGACTTTTTGGAAAAAGTGTAAAGATCATAGCTTTATCTATTGTAATTGATTTCCCTTGTATTGTTTGATGATATTAAGTCGATTTGGTTAGATTTGAGTTGTGTAGAGAAAAATTATCAGAGGATGCACATGGGTTTCTAGAGGAGTGCCACCATATACTCCGCACCATGGGTATTGTGGAGATGAGTGGGGTTGCTTTTACTACTTTCTAGCTGTCAGGAGCAGCATATTAGTGGTCGCGGGTATACGAGGAGGGTAGCCTAACTGATGTAGCTTCACGTACATAGACTCGATTTTCAGAGTTATTCTTGAGAGAGTTTGTTCCCTAGAACCTTAGGGATGCATGGCACGCGGAGTTTGAGCAGCTGAACCAGGATACTATGACAATGTCAGAATATGCTGTCTGATTCGGTGACTTGCCCAGACATGCACTTGCCTTGGTTTCAAGAGTCAGAGAGCGAGTTCGTCGATTTATCGAGGAGTTCACTATGGAATTAGATTCAGCATGGCTCGACAGTTGGAGACGGATACCCCATATCAGCAGGTGGTAGAGATTGCACGGTGGTTGAACGGTATGCAGGGCTGTGAGAGAGAGGACAGGGAAACCGAGAGGCCTCGAGGTACTAGAGAATTTAGTGGTGGTCACACTACAGCTACAACCCATCATGGAATAGGCTATGTGAGCCGTCCAATTCACTCAGCACTTCTAGCTTCTAGTGGTGCTCCGATTATTCTGAGATCTCAAGTTGCACACTTTGCTCAGACACTTTCTAGTGCACCTCTTGCACGTGGTGCTTTCAGCGGTCAATCCAGCCGACCAGGCCTGAGCCAGTCCCAGCAACCACGCCCACCAAGAGCTTGCTTTAAGTGTGGTGATACCCGTCATATGGTTAGAGACTACCCAAACTCAGGAGGGGTGCACTTCCACAGACTGCTCAGGCTCCACTGATTCAGTCAGGTCCATAGACTTCCCAGGCCATAGTTACTGCCCTAGTTGCCGCTCCACCAGCACAGCCACCTAGGGGTGGGGGACAAGCGGGTAGAGGTCTCCCTAGAGGGGGAGTCCATGCCAGATTCTATGCTTTTCCGAGTAGGACATAGGCAGCTGCTTCAGATGCAATCATTACAAGTGTGATTCCGGTTTGCCATAGAGATGCATCAGTCTTATTTGATCTAGGATCTATTATTCATATGTGTCATCTTACTTTTCTCCGTATTTGGATATACCTCGTGATTCTTTGAGTTCTCCTGTTTATGTGTCCACGCCTATGGGAGATTCTATTGTTATAGACTGTGTGTTCGGTCGTGTTTAGTTGTTATTGATGGTTTGGAGACCAGAGTTGATCATTTGTTACTTAGTATGGTAGACAGTGATGTTATATGGAGCATGGATTGGTTGTCACCCTATCATGCTATTCTAGATGGTCACGCAAAGATTATGACATTGGCTATGCCAGGTTTTCCACGATTAGAGTGGAGGGGTGCATTGGATTATGTTCCTAGCAGGGTTGTGTCATTTCTAAAGGCTCAGTGGATGTTTGAGAAGGGGTGTGATGCTTATCTAGCTTTTGTGAGGGATGTCAGTGCTGATACTCCTACCATTGAGTCAGTTCTAGTAGTGAGCCAAGATGTATTTCAAGTGGATCTTTCGGGCATGTCAACCGATAAAGATATCAATTTTGGTATTGATTTGTTGTCGGGCACTCAGTCCATTTCTTTTTCACCATATCGTATGGCCCCAGTGGAGCTAAAGGAGTTAAAGGAGCAGTTGCAAGAGTTGCTTGATAAGGGTTTCATTCGGCCTAGTATGCTTCTTTGGGGTGTTTCAGTCTTGTTTGTGAAGAAGAAGGATGGTTCTATGCACATATGTATTGATTATCGACAGTTGAACAAGGTTACATTGAAGAACAGGTAGCCATTGCCACGCGTTGATAACTTATCTAATCAGCTACAGGGTGCCAGAGTGTTGTCGAAGATTGATTTGCGGTCAGGTTATCATCAGCTAAAGATTCGGGAATCGGATATTCCGAAGACTGCCTTTAGGACTCGGTGTGGTCACTACGAGTTCCTTGTGATGTCATTTGGGCTAACCAACGGCCCAGCAGTATTTATGCACCTGATGAACAGTGTATTCCAGCCTTATCTTGATTTATTCTTCATTGTGTTTATTGATGAGATCTTGGTGAACCATCTGCTGAGCCGTTAGAAATGATATAACCCTACTACGCACATAATCTAATGCACCCCTCCACTCTAACTGTGGAAAACTGGCATAGCCAGCGTCACAGTCTTGACGTGACAATCAAGAATAGCATGATAGGGCGAGAAGCAGTCCATCCAAAAGATAATATCAAATTCTACCATACTAAGTAACAAAAGATCAACTCTGGTCTCAAAACCACCAAGAATAACTAAACACGACCGATACACATGGTCAACAACAATGGAATCTCCTACAGGTGTAGACACATAAATAGGTGAACTCAAGGAATCATGGGATATACCCAAATATGGAGCAAAGTAAGATGATACATAGGAATAAGTGGAGCCTGGATCAAATAAAACTGATGCATCTCTATGATAGACCGGAACAATACCTGTAATTACTGAGTCTGAGGCAACCGCCTCTATCCTAGCAGGAAGAGCATAATATCTGGCCTGGCCACCCCTTCTAGGGCGACCTCTACCTGCACGAGCTCCGCCTCTAGCTAGCTGAGTGGGTGGAGGGGCAACTGGGGCGGCAATCATGGCCTAAGAAGACTGCGGACCCGACCGAATTTGTGGAGCCTAAGTAGCCTGGGAAGGTGCACCCCTACTGATTCTGGGGCAATCTTTGACCATGTGGCAAGTAATGCCACACTCAAAACAAGCTCTCGGAGGAATTGGCGACTGGGATTGGCTTGGGCTTGGTTGGCTGAATTGACCGCTGTAGGTACCCCATGCAGGAGGTGCACTAGAAAGTGGCTGAGCAAAGCGTGCAACCTGGGACCTCGATACAACCGGAGCACCGCTAGAAGCTGGAAGTGCTGAATGAACTGGGCAGCTCACATAGCCCCTACCATGATGAGCTGAAGCTGCAGCGCGACCACCACTAAATCCCTCTATGCCACGAGACCTCTTGGCCTCCTTATCCTCTTTATCAGGGTCTCGCATACCCTCCAACCTCCGTGCAATCTCGTCCACATGTTGATATGGAGTTTCTGACTCCAACTCCCTAACTGTGCTATATCTAATACTCTGGTTGAGCCCCTCGATAAATCGACGGACTCGCACCCTAACTTTGGCGACCAACGCTGGTGCATGCTGATCCGCTCAAATTACACCTTAATAATAGTGTAAGCGATCGATGTCAAATATAGTAACCCAACTAGGTTGGGGTCGAATCCCACAGGGAATAGGCGTGAAACAAATATCTGATTAATGCAGTATTTCATTTAGTCTTAATTCGATCAAGTAACCAAATAAAATAAATTGATGTCGAGTACTTAAAGAAAATAAACTAATAATTGCAGCTTGAAAAGAATAGTTGAATAAAGTTATGAAGTCGAGATACTAAGGTTGTGCTCCCCCTAATGTAGTAGAATATATTGATATTGATATTAACATCCGCTCTTGATATGCAATTGGTTCTTACTAGTGCGATATCTGATATTTTCCAATAATTAGATAACGTATCCTCTTATGATCCTCCCGAATACATTAGAGTCGAAATTAAGAATACCCAATCATTCGCCCACTTAAAATCCTCTTATTCCTAAGTGATTTGTTAAACAAGGGTTAAAGCCTTGAATCGTCGTTACTTATTTCTACCAAACCCTACCTCCCTTTTCCAAGGTTCAATAGCATAAATTGGCACCCGTTAATGTTTGCAACCACTAACGATTTAATTATGAACGAGAAATAAATAACCATCAAGATTCTTTCGAAATTGGAAGCAATATCAATTATTTAATAGCATTCCACCCATATAGGGTTCACAACCTCAGTATTAAAATTTAGCTACACATATTGAAAACTAAAGAACAATTAATAAAAGTTGAATTCATCTTACAACAATATGGATTTCCAAGTTTTGATCACCCAAAAATCTCTCCCAATTTGAAAATAACCAAAAGCACTATTTTGCACTTTGAAATCTGACAAGTCTCCTTTCACATAACCCTAGAGAGGCTATTTATAGAGGCCCAAAAACCGAGGCGAACTGAAATAACTTCTGGCCGACTTTTCCGTCTGCGATCGCATTCCTGTCGCATAACAGGAATGCGGTCCGCAGAATCGTCATCTTGTGTCGCAGACTTCACCAGGGCTTCTCCTTCCTATCGCATTTAAGAATGCGGTCCGCAGAATGATTCTGCGATCGCGATTCCCTTCTATTTTCCACCTCAAACTTTGTCCGTGTCTGCGATGAGAATGCGATTAGAATTTCCATTCTGCGGTCGCATTGTTGACAGCTTTCTTACTTTAACTTAGGCTTGAAGTTCTGCCCGACTTTGCGATCAAGTTTCCAATTCTGCGACTCGCATATCCACTTTGCGGTCGCAGAATTGCTTCTGCTGTATTGTTGATCTCTTTTCTTGCCTTTTGAACGGCTTTTGGACTGCTTTTCACGCTTTTGGGTTTCTTTCATCCATGTACTGAAATTACACGAAAACTAAGTAAATATCATGATAATTAGCAAGTGGAGCAAGCAATTTCTAATCAAATAGTATCCATATGTGCCGAAATTTCCCGGCACATCAACACCCCCAACTTAAGCTCTTGCTTGTCCTCAAGCAATTAACACAACGTCACCCTAACTAATGCTCTACCTATCAAATATAACGCAACATTGACCAAGGATAGTGTTTGTTGATAACCTCGTAAGTATAACCATCTTTTACTGTATCCCCTTCGAATCATAAAAATGCTTCAAAGAACAACCAATCAATTAGTGAACTTTTGAGCCTCAGCAAAGTAACTAAATGCTACTTTCAGCTGAATCAACTTATGCTTTGACTCCAAGCTCAACTAGCTATCAACCTAGCTGTGTATGTGCCCTCACCAGAAAGAAAGTCCCATTCGCACAGTATTTGTCATAGAATAAATCAAGGGACAAAAAAGACTAAAAACACTCTCTCTCCGAATAGAAGTTCAAGTGTCATCACCTGCCATACCATAGGCTTGCCCTTATTTTAATTCATCACCTATTCATACGAACACTTTAGTTAAAGATCACATAAGGACTTTATAGGCTTGTAATGTTGGTTTAAGGAAGGGTAGGATATGAATTTAGATAATAGTGGCTACTTCCTCCTTGAACACTCATTACTCTCTTTCTCCTTCCAACCTTTTGTTCCTTTGCCTTCATTGGATTTACAATTCCACATTAAACCCTGCTCACATACCCCTTTATTTTATTCTCAAGCTTCTGTATACCACTTATATTGACTATTTCTTTCCTTCTTTTGATTTCACAGTTGTGGTATCTCTTTATTTATATTTTTTTTTCTTTTTTTCGAAGCTTCATAGATTTACATGAGCTTTTGAGGTAGGAGTCTCATGATTTTACCACTTTTCATTATTGCTCTCCCACCCCCAACTTAATCTTTTATCAATACTCTCAATGCTCAAGGAGGAATGGGTTAAAAAGGATTCATTTTGATGAATGGATTCAGGTTATAATGCAGAGGCCAACAAAAAGGCTATAAGGCTCAAAATGGGGTACTAGTGATAGTTATAATGCACAGGTCGGCTGAAAGAGGCTAGAAAGGTTTTCGAACTACTCAAAGAAGGCTTAAGATCACTTCTCTAACTTAGCATACGTATTATAGGCGACGAAGAACCAACCGGGCAAGTTCTAGATAGCAGCAATGAACACGAGAATTATCGAACAACGCTCACACACACCGGCACATCAACTATTTGGTTAACATAGTTCACAGCTTTGGAGTGCGCACTTGGTGACTCAAGGCTTCCCTTGTGTCTACAATCATAATTCTAAGTAGCCCTAGAGTTACTAAGCGAGCCTCAACTTCACTAGATTGATTTGTTTCTAGGGTTCCATACTTCACTTATGGTTTCATACTTGTTTGTTCACCTACATACCATCCTGGTCAATGTACTTTATACTCAACAGCTTGGTTCTACTATTACACCCTTGAAAAAGAACCCGACAAAAGAAAAACAAGGGGATTTTATTTCTAACTATTATTAAACAACTATTTACAACAACATATATACACAACTCATAAATCATCACTATCAACATATCGAATGCCACAAGTTCACAATTCAGTTAAAATAATTAAAATATACAGACCAACTGGAATTATAAGGCTACCACCCCTAACTTAAACACATGCATTGTCCCCAATGCAATAAACAAAAAAAGTAAAGGACAAAAGGGGCTCCCTGGTGGCGCAATTGCGCGAAGAGATTAGCCTATCGCGCTACCGGTGCTGGTGGAGGAGAATGAGTCCGGTCCGAAGCCGGTGGGGGAGCCGCTGAGCTGCTACTACCATCTCCCGCCGAAGGAAATCTCCTGGCGGCCTTATCTATCAACGAGCGCTCAATGGTAGCTGCAATGTCTGCCTGCTCCTGTTCCTCCTCTACTGTAGGCAGCACAATTTGTTTTCCTTTTTCCTGTGGAGGAGGGACTGCACCTGCATCAAGCTCTTCACTGGCATCCTTGGAGTTGTCGTCTTCAGATTCAGATTCTGACATCCCTTCCGAGGTCTCATCATCAGTAGAGGCAATGCGAACTGGAGCAGCAGAAGGCTGAGACACTTTTGCAGTGGCCGGAGGTATGTCCTTCATTAGTGTCGAAAATCAAGGCCCAAATCAGTCTGGCCAGAACTCGGTTTACCCTCGTTGGGGAGGAGTGAAGAGATGTCGAACTCCAGATTTTGCATTTTCTGAAGGTCTGTCATTAGTTGCTTGACATCCTTCTGTAACTGGGGTATACCGTCAACCCTTGGTTCAAGCTTTGATATCCTTTCTCCGAATTCCAGTTGTTGTTGTAACAGTGGAGTCAAAGCTTGTTTTATCAAGGTAGGCAATGATTTCAAGAGCTGATCTAATTTGGAGTTTGTATGTTGCACAATTAAACCCATTCTTGAAAGTGCCAGCATGTGGGAGACTGATGGGCCTGTGGGAGTTGATGTTGCTGGTGCTTCAGTAACAGGGGGAGATGCAGGATCCTGAGGAGATAGGAGATTCTGCGCATCAATTTCCTCTATTGTGGTAGGTGCAGGGGCCGTTGCCTCACTGATACGAGTGATATCAATATCTCTCGTAGATTTCCCAAGTCTGTCTTGGTGAGGGAGGAATGGGACATCCACCTCTTGGCAAAGTGTGGTGATCAGACTTGGGAAAGGGAGTGAGGTAGCCTGTTGAATCGCTCTGATGCCAATTTCCTGGAAGATGAGGCTTCCCACATCAATCGCAACCCCCTTCATTATGCAGGCAATGAGAAGTGCCTTCTCAATGCTAATTTCTGTTTTGTTTCTTGAGGGTACGAGATGGGAAGTGATGAAGCTGAGCCAATATTTGGCTTCCCGTGTGAGATCCTCTTTGTAAATTTTTCTCCCAGGATTTATCCAAGCTGGGACCCCCTTTGCAATTGTGGATGCTATCCATCCCCTCTCATGTTCCCTGTTGGAGAACCGTGCATCATATTCCTCTGTGCCTGCTTTCCAGTTAGGGAAGAATAACTCGTTGATATGGTTGCTGTCGCAGAACACAGCCTTCCCCCTCACCTGGACAATGCCGGTGAATAATCTGTTGCGTCTATGATATGGTGTTCTTGATGCCCCATATGACGCATAAAACTCCCGAACCATTGTCTCATTGTACTCCTTTTGGTCCGTAGTGAAGTACTCCCAGTTCCTCCTTTTAATGTTCTCCAGGATGTGAGGATAATATTCTGGGAGTCCATTCAAGCTTAACTTCTTCTCCGGTAGAATTCTCCTCTTTGCAAGCGCCTCCCGAAATAGAGTTCTAGAACCTTCAACTTCAAAACAAAGCTGAAGGTCATCTCCCTTTTTTCTTCGTGCTTCGGCAGCTAGATCCACTTCTGGAAAGCAGTCCTCCTCTTCAGACTGGGAGGTGCTTGGTCTAACTGCATCTTTCTTTTCTCTTTTGGCTTGTTCAGCTTGTTGGTTGGCTAAAGGCCTTTTTTCTCTTGCGTTCTTCTTAGCCATGTCTGCATACATAGTAGAT
>MCJB01036913.1:0-25869 GCA_002018475.1 Nicotiana obtusifolia
GAGGAGGCACAGGAGTCTGGGAGTCAGGGTCCTGGATTGGAGTCTCTAGTGGGGCAGCAACATCACTTATACGGGTGATGTCTATGTCCCTCGTTTCCTTTCCGGTTTTATCAGATTGTTGCATGAGAGGAACGTTCACAGCTTTACAGAGGGCTGTGATCAAACACGGAAATGGAAGCGAGGTAACACGCTGCGTTGCCCGGATACCGATCTCTTGGAAAATTAGAGTCCCCACATCAATCTTGATACCGGCCATGATACATGCAATGAGGAGAGCTTTCTCAATGCTTATATCAGTTTCGTTCCGGGACAGTATCAAATGGGAGGTGGCAAAGCTGAGCCAGAATCGACCCTCCCTTGTGAGATCCTCCTTATATATCTTTTTTCCAGGATTTATCCAAGCAGGGGTACCCTTAGCAATCACCGACGCTATCCACCCACACTCATTTTCTCTATTTGCGTACTTGGCATCGTACTCGGCTGTGCCTGTTTGCCATTCGGGGAAATATAATTCATTAATCTCCTCACTGTTGCAAAATACATTCTTTCCCCGAACAAGTACGATGCTAGTAAACACTTTGTTGCATTTGTGGTGCGCCGTCCTGGAAGCTCCATAAGATGCATAGAATTCCCGGACCAGTGACTCATTATACTCCTTATGGGCCTCAGTAAAGCACTCCCATTTTCTTGCTTTTATATTGTCGAGGATGTGGGGGAACTGTTCTTTTAGCCCATTTAAGCTCAACTGCTTCTCACCCAGGATTTTTCTTTTGGTGAGTCCTTCTCGGTAGAGTTCCCTGGAGCCTTCAACCCCAAATCGGAGATGAAAGTCATCTCCATGTTTCCTTCTAGCCTCATCTTGTAGATTGACTGAGGGCAAGAGTGCCTCCTAATCAGACTGGGAGGTGCTTGGCATATTGGGTTCCGTTCGTACACGTTTTGGCTGTGATGTGTGACGACCGGAAGGTGCCCTTTTCTTTGCTGCATTCTTTTGAGGAGCCATATCTGTATAAGGGTAAAATGCGAGCGACATTGTAAGCAGTAGGGAAAAGAAAACAGAAGAAATCAACAAAAAAAAAAAAACAAATGAGACATGGTTTGCGGTCGCATAACCATTATGCGAACCGCAAAGTTGTCGCAAACTTGACTGTGCAGTACTGGACTTCAGTCTGCGATGGATTATGTGATCACATAACCACTATGCGAATCGCATAACCATCACAGAATTTACTTGCACATACCCAAAACAAAAGAACAAAATGCGATCGCAACACAACCGCAGGTAGCAAGGGTTTAACTGGGTGTTCTGTTTCAGTTTGCGGTGCCTTTGCGGTTCGCATATTAATTATGCGATCGCAAATGGCACAACATTTTGTCATCGTCTTCAGGAGACTAGGGTTTAAGGATGAGGCCGAAATGCGAACCACATTCTGATTTTGTAGGCCGCAAATGCCTTCGTCCTCACGATTCAGTTCATCCCCCCAACAATGGCAGTCCTAGATTTCTCTACCCATCACCCCATAAACAACCAAGCAACTACGGTAAGCATCAAAATAAAAAAAAAAAGCAAAAAGAAAAATAAAGAAAACCACAGCAAAGATAGGAGTGACCTTGAGGAGATTAGGACACATACCAATGAAGAAGAGTAGAAGAAGTATGGAGCTTTTGAACGGGTCTTCGTCGTTAGTATGATTGGATCTCTGTTTGCCTCTGGTCTTTCCTTTTTCTCTGTTCATTTTTTCATTTTTTTTATGTTGTTTTGCGTTGTTTTGAAGGAGTAAAATATGAGAGAATGTGGTGCCTTACCTTGCACTTTCGCGATGGGAAAGTCACCGCATAACGCACTATGCGACCGCATACGTGTTACTCGGTGGGTTCTGATGAAAGGGTTACAATGCGAAACACAATGCGATCGCATAATGTAAATGCGGTCCGCAAAGTGAATTACCTTGTCGCATTTTGGTCAACAATTTGGGAAAAACTTACTGCTTCAGTTTGCGATTGAAATGCGGTCCGCATAGTGAAAATGCGACAGCTTTTGTGCAGCAAACTTCACGCAGTGGTTTTTCTTTCCTTTTTAGGCATTCCTTCCCAGTATTGTGGTCTTTTGAATCTCCTGCATTCTAACACATTCTTCAAATTGCTTAAGTAAATCTATCTATCAAAAACTTAAAAATTTACAGAACAAAAAAACAAAAATAAATGTTACCACACATGGTTGCCTCCCATGAAGCGCTTGATTTAACGTCGCGGCACGACGAAGTTGAGACTCCTCTAAATTTACTCAATGGTCGAGCACGGGCCATCTTTGAGAGCCAGCTGCTCCACCACATGCTTTTCACCATCTGAGCCCAAGTAGTGATTGACTCTTTAGCCATTCACTTTGAAAGTTCGGAGCCCATCTTCCGATGCTAGTTCCACGGCTCCAAAAGGAGAGACATCGACTACTTTGAATGGACCAGACCATTTCGATTTTAGCTTGCCCGGAAATAACTTGAGTCTGGAGTTAAAGAGCAGTACCAAGTCACCTGACTTGAACTCTCTTTTCAAGGTCTTTTTATCATGGACGAATTTCATCCTCTCTTTGTACACAGCTGCACTCTCATAAGCATGGAAATGGAATTCCTCCATTTCATTAAGTTGTGTTAACCTCAAAGCTGCAGGTTCCATCCAGTCCATGTTCAATCTTTTTAATGCCCACATAGCCTTGTTCCAATTCAACAGGCAGATGGCAGGCTTTTCCAAAAACTAACCGATAAGGAGACGTACCAATAGGAGTCTTGTATGCCGTGCGGTATGCCCACAATGCATCATCTAGCTTCCTTGACCAGTCGGTCCTGTTTGCATTGACAGTTTTTGCTAGAATTCTCTTTATCTCCCGGTTGGAAACCTCCACTTAACAGCTTGATTGCGGATGATAGGGTGTGGCTACCTTGTGCTTGACACCATACTTTTCAAGGAGAACTTTGAAGGCCTTGTTGCAGAAATGAGACCCTTCATCACTAAGAATGGCTCTAGGAGTGCCAAACCGAGTGAAAATGTTCTTCTTCAAGAATGTGGTCACATTCTGTGCCTCATTGTTTGGTAGGGCGATTGCTTCTACCCATTTTGACACGTAGTCCACAGCCACCAAAATGTACTTCATCCTGCATGAGCTTACAAAGGGACCCATGAAATCAATTCCCCAAACGTCGAATATTTCAATCTCCATCACAAAATGCGTTGGCATTTCATGCCTCTTGGAGATTTGACCTTGTCTTTGACATTGGTCACAAGCCTTAACCATTTGATTAGCACCATGGTAGATTGAAGGCCAATAGTAACCACATTCAAGAATCTTCGCCGCTGTTCGATTTCCTCCATGGTGACCCCCAACCGGTGAGTAATGACATGCCTTTAGAATTTGCATAATTTCCTCTTCTGGAACGCACCTTCTGATAATATTATCCGCACAAACCCAGAACAAGAAAGGCTCCTCCCAATAGTAGTACCGGCAATCTCTCAAGAACTTCTTCTTTTGATATGACTCCAATCCGTCTGGAATAAGGTCACTAACTAAATAGTTAGCGATATCGGCATACCAAGGAGCAAAGGTATTAGATAAGGCCAATATGTGTTCATCCGGGAATGCATCATTGATTTCAAGATCTCCTTTGGTCTCCCTGCTTCTTCAACCCTTGACAAATGATCCGCCACTTGATTTTGAGTCCCCTTGCGATCCTTGACTTCAAAGTCGAACTCTTGCAGCAACAAGACCCATCGAATCAACCGATGCTTTGCATCCTTCTTTGCCATGATATAGCGAAGAGCTGCATGATCTGTGTACACTATCACCTTGGAGCCCAACAAATAAGCCCGGAACTTCTAAAAAACATAGACAACGGCTAGAAGTTCTTGTTCAGTCACCTTGTAGTTCCTTTGTGCCCCATTAAGTGTTTTACTGGCATAGTAAATCGGGTGAAGAACTTTGTTGTGACATTTGCCAAGCATTACTCCAATGGCTACACCACTGGCGTCACACTTGAGCTCGAAAGGAAGTGACCAATCGGGTGTGACAATAATAGGTGTCGTGGTGAGCCTTTGCTTCAACTCCTCAAAAGATTTGAGGAATTTCTCATCAAACACAAATTTGGCATCCTTCTCAAGGAGTTTGCACATAGGATTTGCAATCTTGGAGAAATCCTTGATGAAGCGCCTATAGAAACCGGCATGCCCTAAGAAACTTCGAACACCCTTAACGGAAGTAGGTGGAGGAAGCTTAGAAATAATCTCTATCTTTGCACGGTCAACCTCTATGCCATGCCTTGAAATTTTATGCCCCAACAAAATGCCTTCATCCACCATGAAGTGACATTTCTCCCAATTGAGCACAAGGTTGGTCTCTTCACATCTCTTGAGCACTTGTCTAAGATTGTTAAGACAATGCTCAAAAGACTCACCTACCACCGAGAATCGTCCATGAAAACTTCTAGAAAATCCTCTACCATGTCGAAGAAAATGGACATCATGCATCTTTAAAAAGTAGCCGGAAAGTTGCATAAACCGAATGGCATCCGGCTAAAAGCAAACATTCCATAGGGGAAAGTGAATGTCATCTTCTCTTGATCCTCCAATGCTATGTTGATTTAATTGTAGCCGGAATATACATCAAGGAAACAATAGAACGACCTTCCCGCTAGCTGATTAAGGATTTGATCAATAAAAGGCATAGGGAAATGGTCCTTACATGTGGCACTATTGAGTTTTCGATAATCCATACACACCCTCCATCCGGTTACCGTTCTTGTTGGGATAAGCTCGTTTTTCTCATTTTCAATTACGGTCATGCCTCCCTTTTTCGGCACACATTGCACCGGGCTCACCCAAGAACTATCAGCAATGGGGTAGACTACCCCGGCATCCAACCATTTGATGATTTCTTTCTTTACCACCTCTTGCATTGACAAGTTCAACCGTCGTTGATGTTCCACACTCGATTTGGTCCCACTTTCCAATTGAATTTTATGCTCGCAAATTCCCGCGGGGATCCCACGAATGTCTGCAATTTTCCATCCAATGGCTTGCCTATGCTCCTTCAAGACTTTCAACAATTGTTCCACCTGCACATCATTCAACAAAGAAGAAACGATTACTGGTAAAGTATCATTTGAGCCAAGAAATTTATACCTCAAGAGCTCTAGTTGTGGTGGATCAATAATAGATGACTTTGCGGGAGGTGTGGATCTATTCTCCAAGTCGAGAGAGAGCTTTGTCGGAGCATAAGTGTAAGAACCACGCCCCTCCAATGCATTTACCGACTCCATAAAACCCTCCATATCATCACCATCAAAGTTCACCAAAATAGCCGCCAATGCTTCACCGAGGCATTGTTCTTCCATTTGCATTTCAATCACATATTCCACCTCATCAACAATATCAATCACCGAAATGCTTTCATACTCATGTGGTAGCTTCATACCCCTTGCTTGCTTGAAATGTGACCTCTTCATCATTCACACGGAATTTGATTTCATTAGTGCTCTTCCCGTGGCTAGGAATGGTCTCCCCAAGATGAGAGGGATCTCTTTGTCAACCGCACAATCAAGGATTACAAAATCGGCGGGTAAATGAAACTCTCCCACTTTTACAATCACGTCATCAAAAATTCCTACCGGTCTCTTGATTGAATGATTGGCCATTTGCAATCTCATACTTGTTGGCCTTGGCATTCCTAATTCCCCTTGTTTATAAATGGCAAGCGGCATTAAGTTAATGCTATCCCCATTATCACAAAGGGCCCTTGCAAAATCACGCGCCCCGATAGTGCATGGAATAGTAAAGGCTCCCGGGTCTTCTTTCTTTTGTATGGATGTTGTGGCAATAATGGAACTAACCCGGTGAGTCATGTTCACCACCTCATTCTTGGTGGTCCTCTTCTTGGCGATCAAATCTTTCAAATATTTGGCAAAACCTGGCATCTCTTGAAAAGCTTCCAAGAATAGGATGTTAACCGATAATTGCTTTAGAATGTCATAAAACTTCTCAAGCTTGCTATCATTAACCCTTATTACAAGTCTTTGAGGATAAGGAGGAGGAGGTCTAGGAATAGGCGGAAGAATGTTTTGTGTCTCTTTTGCCTTTTCCTTTACCACTTCTCGGTTCCCTTCTTCCACTTGCACATCTTCCGGAATTTCTCAATTTCGACAACACTTGGCTCTTCAAACTCAACCCCTTTCCCGAACTCTTCTACCTCAACCACTTGTTCACCCTCTCCTTGTAGTACCTTCCTGCTCCTAGTAATAATTGCCATGACATGAGAAGTTGGGCCACTCCCACTACCCTTTGGGTTTGCAATTGTGTCACTAGGGAGTATTCCCTTTTGCTTTGGATTTTGCTCCCTAGAGAGATCTCTCATTTGCATCTACAATTTTTGAATGGATGTAGTATGAGAGCCAACAAACTCGGTCATGTTCCTCATGGAATTGTCAGATTTTTCTTGATTTTGCAATATACTTTCAAGCATACTTTCCAACTTAGACTCACTTGAGGAACCTTGATTTGAGTATTGACCCTTTGGGGGAACATAGGGATTTGAACTCCGATTTGAGAAGTTGTTGTTGTTGTTCCAATTTCCTTGGTTTGAGCCACCTTGGTCATTTCGCCATTGTTGGTGGCCTTGCCCTTGCGGGTTTGGCCTCCATTGATTTTGTGGTCCTTGACCTTAGTAATGTTGCCTTTGATACCCTCCTTGAGAGTTGTTGACATAATTTGCTTCCTCAAAATCTTCATTTGGTACGGGTTGCACATTCTCAACCACATTTACTTTCTTCTTTTGGCTTTCGGTGAACATCTTTGTCAACACATTAACATTTGTAGCAAGCCCTGCAATCACTTGATCTCTCTCATGATTTTCCTTGATCATGTTGCTCAAGGAAGGAGAGCCATATGTAATTCCACCTGTGGTGTCCTCAGAATGCCATGCTTAATTATGCTTTGCCATTTTGTCAAGTATTTGTGTCACCCTTGCGAATGATTTGTCCATGAAAGATCCGGCAGCTGCATTCTTGGCTATAGATTGGTTCATCGGATCCAAGCCCATGTAGAATATCTCCAACAAAATAGAATCCGGGAAACCATGGTTGGGAGACCTCACCAAATATAATTTGAAACGATCCCATGCCTTATGTAGTTGTGCTCCCGGTAATTGCTTGAAAAAGAAAATTTTATCCCGGAGCTCAGACTTCTTACTTTGTGGGAACCATTTAGACAAGAAGGCTCGGACAAGTTCGGGCCAGGAATGAATGGAGTTTGGAGGAAGATTCTGAAGCCATTTCCTTGCGTCCCAAGCTAGAGAGTACTTGAAGCATCTCAACCTTAGGGCATCATCAGAGACATTGTTCTGCTTATGCATTGCACACACACCCAAGAAGTTTCTAAGATGTTGTGTTGGATCATCATTAGTGGAATTCCTGAAAAACCCCTCCGCTTTGAGCATAAGGATTAAACCGTGTTCCACCTTAAAAGTTGCAGCGCCAATAGCAGGAGGTACAATAGCATTTGTATCCTCAATGTACTCCTCGATATCCGCAAAAGGATTTCCTTCCATTTCTGCCTCCAGGACTCACCATATTCCGACATGTTTTCCTATCAACACCAAGCAAAACAAGCAAAGTGTGATAGAGTAGAATAAGACGTACAGTAAAGCACACACTAATTAGTAATTTCAAAACCGTATTCCCCGGCAACGACGCCAAAATTTGATACGCTCAAATTACACTTTAATAAATAGTTCAAAACGGTCGATGTCAAATATAATAACCTAACAAGATTGAGGTCGAATCCCACAGGGAATAGGTGTGAAAATGTTACTTGACTAGTGTGTTACTCAACTAAAGTCTTAATTCTATCTAGTTAACCGGAACAAGAGTACGAATTGAGTTTGGTTTTAGATAAAGGCTAATTGGAATGTTGAGAATGTAAATAATTTGATTAAAGAAACCAAGGTTGTGTCCCCATTAATGGAGTCTAATGCTATCGGTGTCCATATGATATATTTCTAACGAAAGATTCTTTTTGATATGCAAATGATGTCTAAGTGATTACCCAATATTTTCCAATGAGTAGGTAGTATTTCCTCTTTATGATTTTTCCAAATATAAAAGAGTTACAATTAAGAACAATCGATTTATGCCAAATAAAACCCACTTATTCCTAAGCGATTTTATTAAACAAGGTTTAAAGCCTTGAGTCTTTGATATTTACTTCTACCAAATTCTACCCCACTTTCCCAAGCAAAGATAAAATTTAACAGCGCTTGTTAATGTTTGCAACCACCAACAATAAATGAAGAATGCGAAGTAAATAAATATCAACCAATCGTTATATATATAAAATATATATATAAAATATATATATATATATATATATATATATATATATATATATATATATATATTCAATGTTAAACACCCATTAACATAACACCCATTTAGGGTCAACGACCTTAGTATTTAAAAATAGCTACTCATACTAAAATCTGAAAACAAGAGAATATTAAATGTCATAAAGCTTACAAAGTGAAAGATTCTTGACCTAAAAGCTTACAAAAGAAAGGAATATTAATGCCTTGTATTGTAGCTTCAACGTCTGACAAGATAGCCCCCACAAAACCCTAATAGACCTATTTATAGAGGCCCAAAAATCGAGATAAAAGTCGGACCAATCTGTCCTGAAGATGAATATGCGAGCGCATTTCTGTCGCATAACAGACATGTGGTCCTCATTTTTGACATGTCTATCGCAGATTGTAACCCTAGTTTCACCTTTACCACATTCATGATTTGCGGTCCGCATTGTAGAAATGCGACCGCATCTTGCATCGCATTTTCTTCCTTCAGTAGACTTCATGTTTGGTTTGCGGTTACTTCTGCAGCTCACAAACACGTTATGCGATCGCAGAAGAGACCGCATTTCTGACATTGAACTTCGCCCATGATTCTATTTTGGTCTGCAATCTCTATGTGCAATATGCGGCTCGCAGGTAAGTTATGCGATCGCAGATGAGACCGCATTTTTGACGTTGAACATTGCCCAGAAGTCTGTCTTGATCTGCGATCTTTGTATGAAGTATGCGACTGACATGTGGTATTTGCGATAGCATATCCACATCTGCGATGTTGTTTTGCTCTTTTCTTGTCTTTTTGTGGCTTTTTGAACTCTTTTCCATGCTCTTAGGTCCTTACACCTCATACACTGCAAAAATACTAAAACTACATAAGTACCTAGGGAAATTGCATTTAAAACAAGTTAAAATCTAAGCAATTAGTATCAAAATATGCCGAAATTCTCCGGCACATCACCCCACTTAGGATCATTCATCCTCGAATGAGGAGTACAGTCCGCCCAAAACACCCAACATAACTCATCTCTTATTGCACACATCTCAAGTCCCCAAATTTAGACTAAATCCCAAAATTTTTAGAAACTTTGGCAGAGTTTCCCCTATAATTGGCCCTATCCACCTGTCAAAGAATCACCAAAATCACTCCTAACAACACATCCACAACTTAACAAAGCATCACAATATATATCAATAACACCAATCTCAACATTATAGGCATTACATTATCAAAAGTGGTATCTTTATATGACTGTACATATTTAAATCACAACACATAGAAAGTGCCTTCCGAACCACAAAATTATTTGGCTATACAAACAAGTGAGAATATTTTTGTTTCCACAACACCCTCTGCATTCGAGGTGACCTCCTCAACTCATAGACTTCGCCATAGCACTTTGACGGAGGCAATCTCAACTTCCGACATGTCTAACAAGGATGACAATTAGGTGCCTCTCATAAGCCAATTATCCATTAACTTCACCTTCAATAGCCTCCACTAGGACAATAGGCAAAGGATCTCCAACTACCTTCTTTGACGTAGGCACATGAAGCACCGGGTGCATGGAGGACATCTATGAGGGACATCATACTCATAGTTTGGCCTATTTCCTCCAAGACTCCATAAGGCCCAATATGCACTGCACCTACTTTACCTTTATTAACAATTCACTTAATGTCTTCATGGAGAAAATCCTGAGAAGAACCCGTCATCAAACTCTTAAATCTCTATGTCGAACATCTAAATTGGACTTTAGCGATCACCAACCTCCTCCACCTTATTCTGTGATGTGTTTGAATGAATATGACCACAGACTTTCCTGCCCAATATGATTGATCATGGAATGATACTTCTTCTTTGACATGCTTGAACCTATAACCCTAGCAAGATCTCAATGCAAATAGGAATGTCAGGGTTCGAGATTGAGATGGAATTGTTCAAGACTCTGCCAACGTGTTGAGCAGGGCATTTCAAGATGTTATATCCTAAGAGATATGCAGGTTACTATCAACAACACTAACATGGTTAATCATTATGATGATATCATTGATTCGACAAACGAGACATACAGTTAACTAGTGCATATTGATAATGTGGGAACAATGTACATGATCCTGAGATGTAAAAGAAGTGAGTCGTTTTAGACATGTGATATATGGGAGGCATGATCGGGATGATGAAGACTTAGTATCAGTTGTACCTGGAAGATGATGAGTTATGAGAGGGGTAGTTGCAATTGTTTTATTCTATATGTGCCTTGTTCGGCAATAGTAAGCCTTAAGGAGAAATAGCAAAGTACGTGACACCAGTTGCCTCCTTGAGTTTAGGGAAAATCAGTTTAACTCAAAATGAGAAGGTTCTTGCACCATGAATGTGATAGAGGTTTCAAAAATACATGAAGTTGCGTTATGCTCTACGCCCCAAGCCCACGAGGTTGAAAAAGTGGTTGAGCACTTGTGAGGTTATTACTCTGACAACTTAACCTTTCCCGATAGTGGATCCTATTTGAGAGGATCAGAGATATAATAGACTCGTCCCTCAAGTTGGGGCATTCAAAACATGAGTCAAGATCTAGAACATCCACCCCAAATAGGGAAGGAAAGGTCTTGATAAGGCTACTTAAGTTCAAACACACAAGAGTAAGACCATGTAGTTAGGAAATCCTAATATTGAGATGAAATCATGCACCACAAAACCCCAGATTCTAGGTAAAATTTTATGGGGATTTACAGAGGTACCATTTTTGCCAGAATGTCGGGACGTCTTTCCTAGCATCACCATGGTCTCCTTACCCCTAACCTCGAATGCGCTTAATCATGCGTGTTATGTCCACAAACTACAGGGATATAGTCCCAATCTCTGCCTCAGAGTCATAGCTATCTTCATACCAAAATTCCACTCGTCTACGAACCTCCTCACCTTCTTAACCATGGCGGGGATTGGAAAAGCTGCATGACGAGGTAGCTTAGCGAATATTACCCCAAACTTGGTTACAGATATATGACTCTGCTGAAGGTTCTCAAACTTCCCACGCACCTCCTCCCTCTCAAAGAGGGGAATGAACTTCCCTAAGAAGATATGTAAAAATTGACCCCAAGTGAGTGGAAGTGACCCTGCTAGCCTACTACACTCATATAACTGCAACCACCTCTTGGTTAGCCCATTGAGCTTGAAAGCAGTGAAATTGACCACATTCGACTCAACCAAACAAAGATTCTGCAAAATATCCTGACAACCATCTAAGAAATCATGTGCATTTGCTAAAGGATAACCATCAAACCGTGGAGGACCCATCTTTCTGAACCGATAAAACCTTTTTTTCTCATCCTCAAACATAGCGGGCTCCACTATTATCCTAACATCAACGTCACTCCCAAACCTGGGGAAGCATGACCAGCACCTTGTGCCATACTCAGCCTGGGCGTATCACTCTGTAACTATGAACTCTGGAGGGATAGCCCTCAACTTAGGCCGACAAGGCCTACCTGCAACCTGACAATACCAATCAAGGCCAACGAAGCCATATTCTGAATCATCTAAAAATAACGTCTATCTCATCTTAGAGGTAAAAATACCCAAAAGATCATATACATAACTGTGTAGGCTGACGAGGCTACCACCAACAATACGAAACTGAACATGTACACATGGTGTCACGACCCCATTTTACCCTTCGTAGAATTTCTTGATGGCACCTAATCTCAAAGACTAGGTAAACCTAATAATTTGTGGAATAACTGAAAAAAAATTGAACTCAAATCTCAACATATGAAATATAAACTAGAACGATCTTTAATAAATACAACTCCAGAAACCCGGTAGAAATAAGTCACAAGCTTCTAAGAGAAAATACTAAGTTCTAAAGAGAATAAGGAAAAAAACATAGCAAGGATAGAGGGGGACTCCGAGATTGAGGACGCTGGCAGATATACATTGAAGTCTCCACGTACGGTCCAGCTCACTGGTATCTGTTCTAGTAGGAAGAACCACAAAAAGATGTGCAAAAGTGTTGTATGAGGACACCACAGCGGTACCTAATAAGTGCCAAGCCTAACCTTGGTAGAGTAGTAACGAGGTCAGGTCAAGGCTCTACTGGTTAAAAAGGAAATGAGGCAGAAAATATAATAATACAATGAAATGACTGAGAAATGAACAATGCAAAATTTCAGAAAGCTAGCAACACAACAAATAGTGGTAACCAACAGGGGCGCTTCCGTAGTCCCAAAAGTAAATATGCGACAAGGGGATATCCCGAGGTACCGCCTCTTAGTCCCAAAAGTAAATATGCAAACAAGTGGATCTCCCAAGGTACCGCCTTGTAGTCCCAAAAGTAAATATGCAAATAGAGGGATCTCCCGAGGTACTGCCTCGTAGTCCCAAATTATGGAACAACGATTTTACGGCAAGGATCCTATAGTTAAATATTGAACACAATAATCAAGGAAAAGAGTAATTCAACTAAGGTTGTTGCTCGAATTTCAAGTAAAGGTTAAGACACGTAGACATGCGATACTAGGCTAAACATGACAGCTACACATGCTAAGGCAACTCAATTAAGAAATTTAAAAGAAGTCTACTAAGAAAGAACCGGGTTTTCCACAATTAGCCCGTGTACGGACTCGTCACCTCGCGTACAAGGCGCTCATATATCATAAAATGTTACAACAATACCAAATCCTAAGGGGATTTCCCCCCAGACAAGGTTAGACTAGTCACTTACCTTAAAGCTCGCTCAATAAATCGATAAGGATGCCTTTCCCTCGATTATCCGACTCTGAATGGCCCAAATATAGCCAAAAGAAATTATATGCCATGAATACAACTACAAGAAACTAATTTAATTAATTAATCTATGACTTTGGCAAAGAATCAAAAAATCGCCCCGAAAAATCTACACGGGCCCATGTCTCGGAATTGGGTAAAAGTCACAAAATATGAACACCCATTCGACCACGAGTCCAACCATACCAATTTTGCCAAAATTTGACATCAACTTGGCTCTCAAATCCTCAAATAAAACTCTCCAAATCCCGCCTCAAACTCTCAAATTCCGCCTTAAATACACACAAACTTGGTGGGATCATTAATGAGGAAACAAGGATTTTGATAAAAAATGAGTACAAGAGACTTACCTCAAGAAATCCCTCGAAAGTGCTCAGGAAAATAGCCAAGACCCGAGCTCAAAATGTTTAAGATGAAGCAAAATCGCGAACCCTTGTATTTAAGTGTTCTGTTCAGCATTTCCGCTTCTGCGGAAACTTAGCTGCATCTGCGGCGTCGTAGAAGCAAAAACTTATCCGCTTCTGCAGTTTCCGTCGCTCATGCGGTCCCCCCATCTGCTCTAGCGGACTCGCTTCTGCAGGAATCCCAACCGCTTTTGCGGTCCCAACTTCCTTGCCAAATTCTGCTTCTGCGATTCAAAGCCCACTTCTGCGGGTGTGCATACGTGCAAACTCGTCTGCTTCTGCGGACAGGCCTCCCAAGCACTCGTCTGCTTCTGCGATCACTCTTTCTGCAAAAATGACTCTGCTTCTGTGGTCTTCACACCGCACCTGTGACCACAGGCCATCTCCTCCAGTTTTGCTTCTGCGCCCAAATGCTCGCTTATGCGAGCTCGCACCTGTGGTCAATCATGCGCAGCTGTGATTACACCAGAACTAGTGCCTTCAGCCATTCCCACATGTCAAAAATTGATCCGTTAACCATCCAGTACCCACCCAAGGCCCTCGGGACCCCAACCAAACTTACAAACAAGTCCTGAAACATCATACGGACTTAGTCGAGCCTTTAGATCACATCAAACAGTGCTAAAAATACGAATTGCACATCGATTCAAGCGTAATGAACTTTAAAACTCCGAACATCCACATACCAATGCAGAAACCTATCAAATCAAGTCCGACTGACCTCAAATTTTGCACTCAAGTCATAATTGATATTACGGACCTGTTCCAACTTCCAGAATCAAAATCTGACCCCGATATCAAAAAGTCCACACCCGGTCAAACTTTCCAAAATTCACCCAACTTTCCAACTTTCGTCAATTGACGCTAAAATGATCTACAGACCTCCAATTCAACATCCGAGCACTCTCCTAAGACCAAAATCATCCTATAGAGCTATAGGAACCGTTAAAACTCTATTCTGGTGTCGTCTTCACACAAGTTAAACTACGGTTGGTTCCTACGATTTAAATTTCCATTTTAGGTACTATGTGTCCTCTTTCACTCCGAAACCAAAAGAAAATTCCCTCGGCAGGTTATGTAACCACAAATTGAAATAGAGGGAGCAAAAACTAGGGGTTCAGGGCTAGTACTCTCAAAATAACCGGCCGGGTTGTTACATTTTCCCCCTCTTAAAACAAACGTTCGTCCTTGAATGAGTATAGAGACATACCTGAAGTGGTGAAAAGGTGAGGATAACGTCTGTGCATATCATGCTCGGATACCTGAAGTGGTGAAAAGGTGAGGATAACGGCTGTGCATATCATGCTCGGGCTCCCAAGTCGCCTCCTCAACCAGATGACCTCTCCACTACACCTTCACTGACGTGATGTTCTTTGACCTCAACTTTCGGACGTACCTGTCCAAAATGGCCACTAGCTCCTTAACACAAGATAGATCCTTGTCCGACTGGACTGATCTGAAGTCTAACACATGAGATCGATCGCCGTGATACTTCCGGAGCATGGAAACATGGAATACTGGATGAACTACAGAGAGACTAGGTGGTAGTGCGAGTCTATAAGCCATTTCTCCAACCCTCTCAAAGATCTCAAAAGGCCCGATATACCTAGGGCTCAACTTGCCATTCTTACTAACCTCATAACACCCTTCATGGGCGCAACCCGGAGCAAGACCCGCTTCCCAACCATGATTGCAACGTTGTGAACCTTCCAATCTACATAACTTTTTTGCCTGGACTGGGCTGTACGAAGTCAATCCTAAATCAATTTAACCTTTTCCAAGGCATCCTGAACCAAGTCTATACCCAATAGCCTAGCCTCGTCCAGCTTGAACCAACCCACTAGAGACTGGCACCGTCTACCATACAAAGCCACATACGGTGCCATCTGAATGCTCGACTGACAACTGTTGTTGTAGGCAAACTCCGCAACTGGCAGGAACTAATCCCAAGCACCCCTAAAATCCATCACACACGCACGAAGCATATCCTCCAATATCTGAATAGTGCGTTCAGACTATCCGTTCATTTGAGGGTGAAATGCTATACTCAACTCCACCCCAGTACCCAACTCACGTTGTACGGTTCTTAGAAACACGAAGTAAGATGCATGCCCCAGTCAGAAATGATAGATACCGGTACGCCATGAAGTCTGACAATCTTACGAATGTAAACCTGAGCCAGCTGCTCCGAAGAGTAAGTAGTAACTACAGGAATGAAATGAGCTGACTTGGTCAATCTATCCACAATCACCCCAACTGCATCGAACTTCCTCGGAGTCCGTGGGAATCCAACAATGAAATCCATTATGATCCGCTCCTATTTCCACTATGGAAGCTCTAACTTCTGAAGCAATCCACTCAGTCGTTGATGCTCATACTTCACCTGCTAACAATTTAAGAATTGAGCCATATATTCCACTATGTCCTTCTTCATCCGCCTCCACCAATAGTGCTACCTCAAATCCTGATACATCTTCCTGGCACCTGGATAAATGGAGTACCATGAACATTGAGTTTCCTGAAGAATCAACTCATGGAACCTATCTACATTAGGCACACATAGCTTCCCTGCATCCATAATACACCGTCATCTCCAATGGTGACCTCCTTAGCATCGCCGTGCAGAACCGTGTCCTTAAGGACGAGCAGATGGCAGTCATCATACAGACGCTCCTTATACGATCATAGAGAGAAGACTGAGAAACCACACAAGCCAACAATCTGCTTGGCTCGAAAACATTCGATCTAACAAACTGGTTGGCCAAGGCCAGAACATCCAAGGTTAAAGGCCTCTATACTACTGGTAGATATGCTAAACTATCCAAACTCTCCGCTTTGCGACTCAAGGCATCAGCCACCACATTGGCCTTCCTGGGATGATAGAGAATAGTGATGTCATAATCCTTAAGTAGCTCCAACCATCTCTGTTGCCGCAAGTTAAGATCCTTCTGTTTAAACAGATGCTGTTGACTCTAGTGATCAGTGAAAATCTCACAAGGGACACCATACAAATAGTGCCGCTAGATCCTCAAGGCATGAACAGTAGCTGCTAACTCGAGGTAGTGGACATGATTGTTATTCTCATGCACCTTCACCTGTCTAGACGCGTAGGCAATCACCCCACCGTCCTGCATCAACATATATGTAGGATCTGAATAAATGCAATCTCACCCTTTAGCCTTTTTACCGATTTCTTCCTTTACCATTCCATAGTTACCTGAACCATTCAACTTTGACTTAATATCATACCACACCATCTTCGCCCCTTTAGGGGGGTACTAATATTTAATGCTATGAAGATTTTCCTATAGATGTTTTACCTCTTTATATTTGGCATCTTCTCACATCTTCGATTACCCTTACTTGCCTTGAGGTAACCCATCTATACCAGGGATAATAGAATTTCTTACGCACGAGGGTGACACCCAGTGTACTTGGCACTGTTAGTCTGTTAAGCTTAACAATTCTCACAGCACTTGCTAAAGGAAAGCGTCTTCCTGAATGACCTTTAAAGGTTGTTCTTCTATTGTCCATTCTATTATTGTCGGAATGCGGTCTCTAAAATTCTCATAATGTTGACTATTATCAAATCCTCTTGTCCCTAATTCATGTTCGATTTATCTTGTTTAATAGCCCATACCGATTTGTATCATTTCGGGGGGTCTAACTTAGCTTTCTTATAATTATGTCGGAGTCACTAACTCCTTTCTCGGAATGAGGATATGATTTTATGGCTTAAACTCTTTTATTGTCTCAAGGCATGTGTCCTCTTATCCTTTTCTTCACTTGACTATAGACTCTGCCATTTTATCGTATTTTGATTTATCGTTATCACCCATTTATCACATCTTACTCATAATGCTTTATTTACTCTCTTCTTATTCCCTTGCTAATATTTCTTTTTATCACTTTGTTCTAAAAACTTCAACAAAATATTCGTCTCTTTTAGCTTCCCTTGCTCCATCTCACTGGCTCTTCAGGTCGCCTAACATTCTCTTTTTACTAGGGGCGAGATTTATACTAAGGTAAATATTTGTCCCTACTAGGATTCCAACGCCTATAATTTGAAATTTCTGAACATTCTAGTATCCATAACTGACCGTACTATTCTAGAGTGCACCACCTGGGTGTCTCACAAGGAGAACTATTACAACATTTGCAATATCCTTCAAAAATGTTAGCTAACGCTAACAATCCATCCACCATTTTGGGTTACTCTAACCCCAGCTGGATCCTGTATCCCATTCTTCTCTTAAACTATATATGTTAGCTTCTATAGAGCATAACTGAGATGGTTGAGGCCAATTGTATATACCTCTATTACTGTTGAAGCTAACTCATAATACTTATATTTTTCTTCCTGAATTGTAAATACCAGTAATCTTCACTAACTAGGTACCTCATACCCTTCTTTACCTTGCTTCTTTCACCTGTTGAAACTTGCACTCTTACCTTTTGATACTCCCATGATCTGCTTTTTGTGGGGCATGTTAGATATTCCTATCTTAGGGTTTTAAGCAGGAAATTTTCATATCTGGTATGCACAATCTGATTGGCCTCAAACTGGGCCACTGTCAAGAACTCACCCTCTACTAGTGCCCTTACCTGCTGCTGTATTTGGTCTCTGTCTTTCCGTAATCTTTCTAATTGCAAGCATCTCTATATCATTAACAAACATAGTCCTAGCTGAAACTCTTATGACTCAGCTCTATATCATAATTTGGATTTGAAAAAAGGTTAATAGACTCCTAAATGCCTAATAGCTTCCCGTTTATATAATGTGGTGCACAACATATCTATAAACAAGACTCTACTAGACACGACTTGTAGACTCTCTAGGACAGAATTGCTCTAATACTAAGTTTGCCACATCCCAAACCTGGGGACGCATGGCTGGCACCCAGTGCCATACTCAGCCCGAGCCTACCATTCTGTAACTATGAACTCTGGGGAGGTAGCCCTCAACTTAGGTCGACGAGGCCTACCAGCAAGCAGACAATACAAATCAAGGCCAACGCGGCAATATTATGACTCATCTGAAAATAATGTCTATCTTATCTTGGGGGTAAACATACCCAAAAGCTTATATATAAAACTGTGCAGGCTGACGAGGCCTCCATGAACGTCTACAACCAATAATACCAAACTGAATATGTACACAAGGCTGGCAAGGCCACAATACTAGCATACAAAATATAAAGGATTTGTCTACAAGGCTCAAGAGATAACAGAACTGTATTATGATCGGGACAAGGCCTCGACCTACCCATCAAACCTAAAAATATAATTATACTCCAAAGTCTAGACCTGGTAACTCCGAGGGAGTTTACCAATCAAGGTGATGTTTTGCTCTTTCTATTGAGAAGGTCTATCTGGATGTTTATCAAGACCTGTAGGCCTGAAATGCAGAGCCCTCGGCCAAAGGGATGTCAGTACGAAATATTGTACTGAGTATGTAAGGCAATAGAACAACTGAAAGCTGAAACTGAAATGATAATATAATAACTAAAAGTAACTAGGAGTCAAAGATAATCTGATGTATGCCCACTCGCAAATACTGACTCAATTCTCTTAATATAGTAATTCAAATAGTTGAGCGGCCCTTATAAGGCTCGATACCTGGAACTGCTCGGCCAAAGTAGGCTCGCTCGTAAGTGCTCGGCCATTCTAGACTCGGTATCTCAGCCATTCTAGGCTCGGTCATAGGCGCTCAACCACAGTAGACTCGGTTTATAACTTAACATCTAATTAGAGGTTGACCAATAAGGGCCAGCCCATTGATTATAGCTCGGTGGTGGTGAAAATACTCTAGTAGTCCGTGCGTGCGTGTGTGTGTATATACTGGTTTCTCGGCACGTGCGTTGCACGTGTATACCAAGTTATGTAACATACCATTTTGTAAAATAATATTAATATTATTAAGATAAATATTTGAGTAAATAATTAACATATAAGAATAAAGTACATATCGTGTGAACATATGTAAATAAGTATTAATGTTTAATAATATATGTGACTTTCTAGCTTATTTTAACTTTAAGAAGTTTAGGCTATACTAAATGTAGCATAACAATACATGAGTGTTTGCGATCAACGTATATGGACACACCTTATGTACCAACCATTTTGAAAATACTCACTGAAGACTTTGCCTTTATTCAGAAGACCCTAAGTGATTGTATCGTATATCTTAAAAATAATCAATCATTGTATTATTCACGTGAGAACTTCGAGTTTCTGAAGATCATCACTCCATGTGATGAGATAGATTTTGACGATTATATTAAAATATTCTACTCTAAAATACTTTTTTAACTAAAGGGTAAATATGTAATTTGACTTTTAAGTTTAAGGGTTCATGCTCTTAATATAATATAGATATATATATATGAACCATCTACTCTTTTGATTGAAAGAAGACAATACCTAACCGAATATAAAGTCCCGCTAAGGGAGAATACTGTAACTTATGAGACTACGATAATGTACATACGTTCGCAAATATAAACTTCTCTTTATGTCTCGTTATCAAACGCAAGTAGTTACGGGATAATGCCAAAATGATGGAGTGGTTTAGCCTTAACATACCTTATCCATGAAGCTTTAACTGTTGCAAAAGTCTCTACACCTCTTACGGATGCTAATCTATATCATACAAAGGATTGGTATCAATATCGACTTTATATTCTATAAGGAAGTTCAATTAGTCATTTTATCGAACAACTTAGGTGCATAACTTCATAGGGTCATTTATTACATGCTTTAGCACTATAATCCTCACCTTTACTTCTCCTCATTCCCACATGCTATCCATACCTTTACAATTACATTTGGTATCTTAAATCAGGTAAAATAGGCCACACAACATAGCTCAACTTCATGTTTCATAGTTAATATTTATTTAAGAATCCTCCAATAAAATTCAACCCAACACTAGTACAAACATAATATTAGGTTAGGGAAGATGAAAATTACCTCAAATATACCAAGATCCCTCTATTCTTTAACTTACTTCAACACCAAGTCACTTCATAAGTCGTCACAACGAGAAGGAAAGGGAGTTAACGGTAACCACAATATTCTTTACGTAGAACTTGCGTGGTTTTTATTTGGATTCACACTAGGATCATTTGTAACTCTTGGAGAGCATCGGGACGATTTAGGAATTCTTTTGGCCAAGAAAAATGAGTGAATTTGGCTTTTACATCGGTTTTTGGGTCCCTAAGGAGCTGCTTGTGATGTATCACGAAAATGTAAATATCTCTCCGCTCCTGTATCGTATGGATGGACGGTTTAATGTATTAAAAACTAGACTCATAACTCGTAACTCTTGTTATATTGAGAGAAAATCTCTACTAAATTTGACCTAGTTTTTTGCATATTTATGAATGTAACTTGTGATGACTTTTGCCAACTTTTGTTTCACAACTCGCTTGGCTTCAAAACTTAACACACGGCTATCATACGACTTAAATAACTCATAATTTAACCTTCTTATCATGTTAAGCACCGTAATCTCACCCCAAAAGTACATGTTATAATATTCCCAACTTTGTCGACTTTCGACGAAACATACTTTCTTCAATGTGTTTAGCTTCTAAGCCTTCCAACCCTCTTGGTATTTGTTGTTCATGATTTTAAATATTAGTAACTTCCAAGGTAACATGATTAACTTACTTTATATACTTTTAAAGATGGTCTCGTTTCCGAGCTTACATTACCTAACCTACAATATTCTTTCAACTTCGAAAATGTGGAGTATAATATTATTTCCCCTTTTGGAACATTCGTCCTCGAATGTTAATTGATGCGCTTATCAGACTCCAACCCTCATGATACTTCCTTAATACCTATTTTAACTCATCATTATCTTGTAAAGGTTCATAAACTCTCTGGTTCATATTGATTCACATAAGACACATTCTAGCATGAATGTACGAGGTCTAACATCCTTCCCCCCTTAGGAACATTCGTCCTCGAAGATAACTCTTAGAGACTTGCACTGACTAAGTCTCCTCTGTGCACTGGATTAAAACCAACCTGCACGACCTGTACACATCCAGAAAATATATACATGCCATACAAGGTTAATGCCTATAAATAGCAACACTTGGCCTCACACAACCGTCAATCATAAGCACTAGATGTCAAAAACAAGAGCTCACCTCATGACCTACCGGTTTGAGTATCCCATCTCGAGCCATATCTTCAGTTTGAAATAGGTGGGGGTATTTAGACTTCATTTCTTCCACCACTTCCCATGTCATCTCTTCCACGTTCTTACTTCTCCATAAAACCTTCACGAAGGCTACCTTTTTGACCCTCAACCTAATGATCTATCTATCTAAGATAGACAGTAGAATCTCCTCGTAGTATAGATCCTCTATGAGATGAACTTCATCTACTAGGACAACTTGAGAAGGATCTCCAATTGAACTTTCGTAGAATGGATAATGAACTAACTCTAACTTTGGAGGCAATTAAGCTCATAAGTTACTCTTCCTATCGGTGAATGAGTCTGTAAGGCCCCATATATCTCCGACTAAGTTTGCCCTTCTTACAGAATCTTGTGACGCCTTTCGTAGGTGACATATTTAGGAATTCTAAGTTGTCTATGACTTTCCATATGTTATTGATTCTACAACCTTGGCCATCGTATGTGTTTTATTCTAATGCTCTTAGAACCAAATACAATCCTCACCTTGGCTCTCATTGTTCTCGCTTTACTGCTAATACTTCGTTATCATCTTGGTACTTGTAATATTGCTATTCTACCCTTCTGCTGAACCTTGTATAGAGATTTACATATATTTTAGCTCCTTTTAAGGGGTGAGTGATTTAGGATCGAATCTTCTCAACCTCGTATTCTAGCCTTCTGACTTATCTCAATCTCATAAAAAAATATACTTGACTTTTCATCTTAGCTCAATCACATTCTTGATCTTTTAAATTATGGTACGTCTGTAAAAGTTAGCACATTTCTATTTTTTTGGTGGCTTGTCCTGACACTTTTTAACTAAACGGTCGATCTGGAGAGTTGTTCCTCCATGTCATACTTTATAGTCCATGATACCGACCACATGACGTCGCTCATCTTAGATCATGTCTTCTTATATTTATAGTATTCTAGATTACGGTGTTGTTGTCCTCTATGTTCGTTACTCGAATGGTAAATATGATGCTCTCGCGCCCTGGTAATGTCTCAGAGTCTTGCAAAAGCGGGAGCACATATTTAGCCTATCATATCCACTCCATCTTTGGTTATCTCTAAGGCTAGTACTCTTCTAACTGGCTTTATTGCAGAGCTGATATAGAATATTGCCGTTGTAGTATCTCTCTTGTACCTCTACTATTAAGAGTGTTTTTCCAATGTACTGAGTCACAATTTCTATAATTATTTGGGTCTAACAATCGGACTCCTGATTTACTTAGCTATTGTAAATCTCGAGATTCATCTTCTCTCTCAGCCTTTATGTAGGCTTGAGCTGTCTTCAAATCTGTGGCTCAAGGTATTAGTAATTACTTTAATAACAGAGTCTCCTATAACTGTCTGAATGCCAACATAGATGCTGCATGGATAATACTTGGAAATCTTAAGTGCGTTCATAACGTAACTAACTCCGGGTCATAGATCGAATAATTCATTTAGTGCCTTCTTAGCTATCTTTAGACGTAAGCAATTAATTTTCCTAGTCGTTCTACCACTTGTTGCTTGAATACCTGGTTTATCTTAGTGCCCACGTATATTGCAATGTCATGCAACTCATATGATATCAAATATTACTTTTGATTTTACTTCCCGTTCATTAGTCAGTTGTAGTGAGACTGTTGTTACGAGATCATTTCTTTTTCAGGTTACTATGCTTAGGTTGAAGCCTTCTTCCTTATTTGATTAGTTAATCTTTCGTTTTAGCACTTAGGGGAAACATTCTCACTCTAGTAAAGCTGCAAGCTTATTACATCATATACCCGATCGAATTTTCGATGTTCTTACCCGCCTATCAATATTTCTTAGTCACATACTTATGTGCCCTTCTGCTCGTAGGGTTACTTCTTAACTCAAATTTTGATTGCCTCTTAGTGGCACTCTTTTATTCTTGTAACACTTATATGGTACCTTTAACTGACCCAACTCCTATCTGAATATTTCTCATGGATTAGGATCTCGTATCTACGTGACTGAATTTCCTATGTTGGGGTTTACTACGTCTATCTTGTACGATTTGCTATTTTATTTGTCACCTCTTGTCTAGCCATAACTAGGCTCTTACGAAATCAACTAATAACTACTCGTTGGTCCATTCTCATATCTATATTCCGCGTAATCTCTCTTGGGTTATGTCTTTTGTCTTAACTTACTTCTCGCACTGGCTCCTTATGTATTAAGCACTCATTCACATTTATTTATCAATAACATCCTGGCCAGGAACCTTTACTGCCTTTCCCCAGGTCGTGCTTGCATAATGTTCTAGAGTCATAACATATCCATAGGATCTGAATAAATGCAATCTCATCCCTTTAGCCTTTTTACCGCATTCTCCCTTTACTATTCCATAGTTACCTGAACCACTTAACTCTGACTTAATACCATATTACACCATCTTCCCCCTTTAGGGGAGTACTAACATTTAATGCTATGAAGATTTACCTATAGATGTTTTACCTCTTCATCTTCATCTTTTCGCATCGTTAATAACCGTTACTCCCCCTGCGGTAATCCTTCTATACTAGGGATAACTGCATTTCTTACGCATGAGGGCGACACCTTGTGTAACTGGCACACTAGTCCCTTAAGCTTAAGTATGTTGAAAGCACTTCCTAGAGGAAAGCGTCTTTCTGAATGACCTTTAAAGGATGTTCTTTTGTTATCCATTCTATTATTTCCAAAATGCGGTCTCTGAAAGTCTCACGATATCGACTATTATCAAATCCTCCGGTCCCTAATTCATGTTCGATTTATCTTGTTTACTAGCCAATACTAATTTATATAATTCTGGAGGGTCTAACTTAGCCTTCTTGTAATAATGTTGGTGTCACCAACTTATTTCTCGAAATGACGATATGACTTTTTGGGATATACTTTTTTATTATCTCAAGGCCTATCTCCTGTTATCTTTTCCTTCACTTGACTCTAGACACTGTCATCCCGTCATATTTACTTGACCAGATGGGTGTGGCCAATTGTACATACCTCTGTTACTGTTGAAGGTAACCTCAGAATGCATTTATTTCTCCGCCTGAATTGTAGATATTGTTAATTGTTATAACCCATATTTGTACGTGTTAGATTACACCGTAAGATAGTCTACCTTGGTTCGAGAAGAGAATTACCTTTGAGACAATAAGAGTTTAGTCCTATTGGTCCTAAACGATGCAAAGGTGTATAAGGGCGGTTAACAAGTATTAGAGGATAAACGAGTTAAGGATGTTGTAACTCGCGTTTTTGGGAAAATCGAGAGGTGGTTAACATCACCAAGAGGTCATGTTTTACGGTATTTGGATGATATGATATCCGTTTCATAAGTCTTGAAGACGAAAGAGTTATGAAACAAAAGTCGACGAAAGTTGTCCTAACTTAGGTTCACAATTTTACTTAAACGATAAGTAAAATGTTTCTGCGATTTTCTCCCAATTTACAAGGAATTACGGGGTGATCTACCTACCAAATTAAAGGTCTATGAGTCTAGTTTACAATTCTTCAAACCGTTTGTCAATACAATCTCGGAGTATTGAGATAAATACATTTCCGTAGAACTGCGCAGGCTGGTAGGTGACAAGTAGGTGCATCACCTACTTGCCAAAATTAAGGGCAAAAATTTAAAAGCCCCAAGTCGGTTAAGAGAGGGCTTTTAAAAGCTTCTAAATCCAGTTAATTCACTATTATTTCACAGCCTCAAAACCAAAAAGAACCCCTGCAACCCCTCCCCAAAATAATACCACACAAACCCTAATTGATTTTCCCCTCTTTCAAGTTCTAGTTGAAGGTAAACCCTAGAGTTTGAGGAACCAAAGCAAGGGCTGAGTTATCTAACAAGAAAGGTGAGTTTACTGCTCTATTTAATACATGTTTTCTACTGTTAAGTCTTGGTAAGTCGTTCTATGTGTGTAAGAACTCACGGGACGGTGAACGGAAGCCGTGAGTTCGAGTTATTCACTTGTAGCGAACTATTTTTGTGAACTGTTTTGTGTTGCTGTAAAGCTGCGTGTTATACTACTGATTTGTGGAGTTTTAGATGAGGAAGGGTGTGGAGAAACACCATATATATTTAGGGTTGTGGCCTGATAGTTGTTCATAACATTTC